>APFE031355491.1:196605-212295 GCA_000404065.3 Pinus taeda | reverse complement strand
TTAATTGATCTTCAATGAGTGCATTAGAAAATTATCAACCATATTATCAGTTAACAGATGCAATAACATAGAATAGATCATCACACATAAGGCACACACATGAACACCATGATATAAGGTGGAAACCCAATGCGGGAGAAAACCACCTGCTGCAAGTCATCTCAATCTTCTTCTTAATAAGAAAATCCTTTTACAATATTTGTACTGGTGCAGCCTTATACCAGTACGGGAGCTACAACCCCCTTTGCTCTTGTACTAGCCGATCCATTTACTAGTACCCAGGCTACTACTTGCTACAATGCTCCAAAGTTTTCCCTTTAGCTCTTGTACTAGCTTAGATACTAGTACGTAGGTGCTGACCTACAATCTTCTCCTCCAGGTACCACGTTTCTTCAATTTTCATACTGGATACACTGAAGCACAACACTTAATCTGAAAGGGCCACATTTCATCCAATTTTCATACTGGACCCAATAACCACATTGAAGCTCATAATCAAACAACTTTCTGAATCACTCAGTCACTAGATCAATACATATACAATGAGAGTCATCAATCAGATCTAGTTCATCAGATCACATAAAGATATACTCAATCACTTCTCATACCTGTCATAAGATCATAATACCATAAAATAGACATCACTTCAACACCCAGAACACAACAATGATAAACAAAGATTTTAAGAGAAGTAAGCACCCTGCTCAACTGCTCGCCTACTTACGTACTCACCCTGCTCAACTGCTTCCCTGCATACAGTACTCACCCTGCTCAACTGCTAGCCTGCATACAAGTACGCACCCTGCTCAACTGCTAGCCTGCATACAAGTACGCACTCTGCTCAACTGCCAGCCTGCGTACCTCGCTCTGAGTCCATTGAACTGCTTGCGGTCATCCGCACCTGAAGCCCTTCTGTGCCTGCGTACCGGCGCACCTGAAACCCTTTTGTGCCTGCGTACCGGCGCACCTGAAACTCTTCGCTCCTGCGTATGTACGCACTTTTCGCTCACTGTACCTGCGTACCTTCGGGCATAGATGATTTCAAGACTTTAGAAAGAACCCAGACAGTCAGATCTACGAATCTGAACATGCGCCGAAGAGATCTTAGTCCATCAGTAGATTCGCCTTATTTAGATCTAGACTAGATCTTACCCTCATAAGATATTCAACCAAAAACATACTTAAGCCAAATGATCTCCTTTGCTTTATATAGGAAATCTCTTCCTCAAATCAAGGATCATGGGGCTCAATAATAATAATAAAATAAACAATACCACGGGCCAAAACCATGATAACCCAATACCGTTGGCTAAATACCATGAGAAACCCCACGTGTAGGTGCTTAACTGCCTTGAAGTGTGTGCACTGGGGGTACGCACCCAATGAATGGGTATCCTGCTGGTATGTACGCACTTTATATAAGACATGCCTGCGTGTACGCACCTTTTGTACGGTGTGCCTGCGTACTCCTTATTTTCTTCAATATTTGAGAGCTGTTCATCAATGTTTTCTCCATCACCTGTATGGGTTGCCATCAAGGACAACACTTTAGCCATAATGCCAACACAAGTTATAGAGATTCTTCTCATGAATCCCTATCATCTTTACCTGACTCGAGGCTACGTGTTGAAGGAATGCCTTTCCTTTCTAGAAGATCACATCATAGCCTCTATCCTCATGTATGGCAATGGATACCAAGTTCTTTAGCTTGAGAACATACATAACATATTTAAGGAGATTGGAGCCCCATGATCCCTCTAAAAAGTAATAATGCCCAACCCAATAACATTATACTTCCCATTGTCACCCATCGTGATATACATTTGGAGATCTTTCTCCTCTAGGACACTAAATAAATCTTTGTCGCCAATCATGTGGAATTAAGCTCCATTGTCTAAGTACCATACACTTCCCATCATTGATGACACCATGAATGCAATGAGGGAAAATCCCAATTCAAATTGAGAGGGCAAAGCCTCACCCACAGCTCCTCCTAAGGACTTCTTCTTGGACTTCTTGAGTGGTCAAATTGTAACAAAATGGGCCAACTCATGATAATGAAAGCACTTAACTTTCATTGTGTCCTTCTTCTTACCTCCATGATAAGAATTAGATTTGGAATGGGAAGATTTATGTTTCCCTTTCTTCACCTTAATCGCTAAGGCACAATTCTCTTCATCATCAGTCTTTGATGAAGAGCCATCCCTGGTCTTCCTCCTACATCAAATCCAACCACATTCATTCCCAATCTGATAACTTCTCCTGACCATTGACAGAGCCCTGATAACTATGCCAACACTTTGGGAGTCCTAGAAGAGCAAGACTCACCATATCTTCCTTGCAAACTGTGATTCCAGCACTTCAAAGTTCATCATGACATTGAGTGAACTTGGTCATGTATTTGGAAATAGTCTCGCCTTTCTCCAGTTTGATTTTTCGAAGTTTGTCCTTCAGTGCCAATTTCCTTTCATCACTTTTGTTCTAATACAAGTTCGTTAATGTTTTCCACATAGCATACCAAGTTTCCTTGCCATGGAGAATCAAGACAATGTGGTCTAGAACTCCCTCAAGGATTAACTGCCTTGCCTTTTCCATGCACTTCTTCCATTCAGCCAAATTATGTTCATCCGATGTTGCTGGCTTAGGAATTCCTTGATCAATGAATTCCTTCAAGCCATTATCTTCTAGCACAACCTCCATTCTATCCATATAGGCTATAAAATCTGAGCTGCCTTCCAAGGCATACTTGAGCCAAAAACCATAGAACACCATCTGTCGATCCTGAAAGTATGTATTGAAAATTTGAATTTCACCTATAACCCAAAACTCAAAATTTTGAAATCTCCTCTAGTATATTGTTCTCAATTCTAATACCATTTAGAAAATGTTCTAGATTCACAAGATAATGCAATGTACTAAATCACAGGACAAGAATCTACTTCTACTTTCATTCAATGGAAGCCAATAGATCGATGAAAACAATAATCGACAAGAGGAAGATAATCAAAGTACACATAACACAATACATATATGAGGAAAGCCACAAATCAAAACACCACTATTGGTATTCCATATATCAAAAATCCAAGATGATAATACAATGTTTTTTCTCACATGAACAATCCCAACACTCAATATAATCAATCCTTAGCTCACAAGAAAACGCTTTGCGAACACTTAGCTAATTCTTTAGCTCTCCAAGAACCTATTTCCTTGCGCAATTTCTATGGCTAACTAGCCCATATTAATGTGAAATGAGTGCATCCAAAATTGTGCAATCCCTTCTAGGTTTAGTTCCTGATTGTAAGCATGATTTATACAACTTTAAAACATACAATTGAGAGTACGTTGTCCCTACACTCTAGTCTCAACTGGGTCTTTCTCAGAATTAACATGCATGAGTTTTTGATGAGGGAATCTTCAGTTAACTAGAGTAGCACTATTTAGTGCATTAGTGCACCAACTGATTGTTAGCTCACTATTAGTTCCTCAAATAATTTGGAACTAATTTAAATGAACTTAACTCAGTAAACTGAGTTATCTAATTACAAATCACAATTAACTCATACTGGACCCCTATAATATAGGGAGAACATATACATGACTTTCGAAAGTCTTCCAACTCGAAATTCCTAAGATAATTAAGTTAATTAAACTTAAGTAACTATTTACAAGTTGCTATGAGAATAGAATTCAATTTTAATTCTCAGTTTAATTCAAGGACAAATTAAACTGGAATTTCTTGCTACCATTTCTCAACAAGATTCTACTTCAGGTGAAGTAATGGAGGCTACTATTTATAGGGAGCTTGTGGGTTCACTTATGTATTTGGTGAACACATGAACAAACATGTGTTATGCAATTAACCAACTTAGTCAAAATATGGTTAAGCCAACCAAATTGTCTGGGAAGGAAACCAAACATGTGTTGAGATACCTGAGAGGCACCACTTAGTTTGGGCTTCACAGATGCAAATTGGGCAGGGAGTCCATAAGATACGAATAGCACATCAAGGGGAATCTTAGTATTCGATCAGTAATAGTTTCTTGGTACAACAGGAAGTAGGGAACAGTAGGGAAAATTTTAAAGATGGTAAATTATCTGGAATTTTAAAAGCAGTGGCGAATCTCATTAGTCTCTAATATGCAAACTATAAAAATTTTATTGATATATTTGTAAAATTATTCAAATTTATAATGATTTTATATTTATTCTCTATATAATATTGGCGATTTTAAGGTAAAATAACTTTATATTGTAAAATTTGGGCGAGTCATTTTTAGAAAAAATGGAAATTGACGTTTTTTTTTTTTTTTTTAACATGGAAAATTAGCCCTCCTATGAATATTAGCTCCTAAAATTTTCCATGGAGATCAGTTGCACTCAGTTCAGCAGAAGTAGAGTACATGGCTTCTAGTCAAGTAACTTGTGAGGCTATTTGGATGAGGAAGATTCTTGTTGTGTTATTTGGTTAGTAGATGAATCCTAGAGTGATTTACTGTGACAACCAAATTTTTATCAAACTGTTTGAGGATCATTTTCTTCATGATCGATCCACACATATTGACAATCGGTATCACCATCTCATCGATTGTGTGCAAACGTGACTCATTTTTCTAGAGTACATTCCTACAGAGGAACAAGATGCAAATATCTTGACTAAGGCATTGTAGAGAGTAAAATTCTAGTTCCATAGAGGCAAGATTGGGGTATCTGATAATCCCTTTCTTGTTGAGAGGTAGTGTTGAAAAAGCAATAAGAAAATCCTGATTTAATTTTCCTTTGAATTAAATTAGGGGAACAATTGTAATTCCACATCACAAGACAACTTGTAAGAGTTAACTAAGTTGATTTCACTTAGTTGACTCAATTAATTTGAGTTGAGGGTCTAACTTGAGTCATGTAGAGTGTCTTCTAGTATTTTGGAGCCTTGGTTGAGATTATTTTGAGTTGTAATTAGTTAATTTAGTTTAACTAAGTTAATGTCAATAAAACTAGTTCCAAATGTTGGAGGAACTAGTAGGAGGTCTAGCAGTGGGGTGAAACTTCATTGTTCAACTAGTTAACTGATAATTCAGCCATAAATAACTCATACATGTGTGATCTATGAGTTACCCAATGGAGATTAGGGTTCAAGGGAAGTGTACTATCATTTGAATAATCATCCAAATTTTCAGGTGGTGCATGGAGTCAGAGGAAGGCCTATGATGGATTACACAATTATGGATGAGGAATTTCTATAGTTAATAGGGCTAATTCCCAAGGAAATAACACAAGGAAATAGGGACTTGGGAAAGTAGATTTTTTTTAGTATCGGCCAACACTTGTCTAGGAAGAAGTGAGACAAACAGAGATAGTGCAGAGGTTGTTCAGGCTTGAGAAAAGCATGTTATCTTCTCATATTTTTCTGACTAATGGAATATACAGATAGCAGGGGTTTTCCAATGTGCCTTTCCCTAGGAAATCATTTTGTAATGTGTTGATTGAATTTTTTGTCTTGTATGGTTTTTGATTTCATGATTGTTAATTGTTTCCACCGTTGGAAGAATAGATTCAAGTTTATTGATTTAGTAAAATATAATTAACAACTTCAATCTACAAAGAATTTCTACAATTCTATTATTAATATCATTTAGTTTTAAGTAATATGATTATAATTCACTGAACTATATTTTTAGCTTTATAAAGAAAAAACTAGAATTTTAATTCTATTTTAGTTTAGATTTAGTTTTATTTTGATTAAAACATCTCAATCATGATCCCCCAAAAATTGGGGATTCTCGAAGTGCCCAAATTTAAAGAATTACATTAGACACCTATAAAGAAAGATTAAATAAGAAACAAGAACTTTTAAACCAATCATATCCTAACAAATTAATTTTTTTAACTAAGATAAAAACAATTTAATGATTTATAAAGCTAATGTAAAATATTAGTGATCAACTAATAGATTGATATAGTCTTAACTTAGCAGGCACTCATAATGCTTCAAAATAATTTCCTACTAAATACCCAAATTTTTATGATTTGATGAGATAATGGTGATCTTGTATCTCCCACATCGAACCATGGGATGTATGAGCAACAATCACACAATTGTATAGCTAAAAGTACATTTGTCCTTTAGGCTTGATTTAAATCAGTAACCTTATAAGAAGTGGCTTTAACATTATAAGTAGGTAGGCTAGGCTTGAATCAATAACCTTATAAGCAGCGTCTTTAACATTATACTTTGTAGGAATTTTATTTATAAGCCCGGGAAATTGAGAGTACACTCTCTTTCCAAATGAAAGTACATTCTATAAACAAAATATTTTTTATTTTTTTGGGATTAAAATATTTATTGGTTTAAATTAATTTTATTCTTCTTTTCAATGTGCAAGAGATTTTGAATGAAGAAGTGAGCTTTTCTAGGGATAGGAGAAAATACTTAAGCATCTCATAGTGTCATAATTGCATTTTTTGCAATCAGTTTCATACTGGATGGCTCTGATAGGGGGATATGGGCACCCCAACTTGGGGGGGAGATATCCCCTCCTATCACAATGTAGTAGTATGCGAAACCAGTGGAAAAATAGGCTTGATGCATGGCCAAGGAGCTGCCTCTAATGAGGGACCTGTAATGGGATAAAAATGGCAAGCATGAACCCATGGGCAATGCCTCCCACATGCAACCAAAAAACCCAGGTTCATGATACCCTCAAAAAAATAGAAGAATTACACAAGACATGAAGGATCATGCCCTGATCTACAAATTTACTATGATTTGGCCATCTGAAAAAAGGACTTGATCAAGTTGATCCAGCTAAAAGAGAAACCCAAAGGCCATACATGTCTTAAGCTTGGAGCTCAAGAGTTGTTTACAGTAATATTTGCCAACTTGAAGTACAAGGAGAGGGTGTTTGAAAATGGAACATACCTTTACTACAATGTAGGGATTTTTATGAGATATTCGAAGGAATGCTACAATCTAGATTGTGAATAGTTTATGGCTATCCCTATTTGGGTTTGTCTCTTTTCTCCACCACTAGATTTCTCTGATCCAGAAATTATGGAAGGGATAGGGAACTCCATTGGAAGACCCGTGAAAGTAGTTGAATCGACTTGTAGAGGGAGATACACTTCATATGCCTGCACTTGTGTTTACATGAATATCGTTGAACACCCCCCCTCCCCCCCTTAATTAGTAGAATTAGAATACCAAGATGAGATATGGTAGCAGCCTCTAGATTACGAGCACATTTCTTTTCACTAGCATCGTTGCCATGAATATGGCCACTTGTATAAAGCCTGCCCATTGAATCAAACGAAACCCGAAGTTGGTCTCAAGCCAAAGAGAAAACTTCACCACAAGAGGATAATGAAGGTTTTCAATAGGTCTCACATAAGAATAGGAATGCGAAACAGAACCAAACATATTGTCATCAAAGCAATGAAATTTGTAGAATCAAGACCATTTTGGGGTTCTGTAAGATATGGGGGAAAGTTCCAAAGCCACAGATAAAAAAAAGAAACGGCACGAGGGAGAGAACAACCAAAAGAAATCCTAAGTCAAAACAAAAATCCCAGACGGAACTCTCGGATGAGGAAGAATAGGAGCGGCCCATGGAAATCAATATCATGGATATTGATACAACAAAGGAGGATTTGAGCACCGAATAACAAATTTTGAAGAAATTGTTGCATGAATGGAGGAATCTAGATGACAAGTTCATTTCGGAGGATCAAAAGAAGCTTTACCAAGACACGTTCCAGAAATATCAGGTGAAGCAGAGCTAAAAACCACTAGATCCCCTGAATATCATCAATTCCCAGTTGAGAGGCTCACAAGAACCCATAACTCAAAACAAAGGAGGTAAGAAATTTGGAACTAAAAATGTTCAAGAATCAATGCAAATAGTAGGAGATTCATTAGTCAATTCTGGAAGGGTGGTACCACTATCAACGATTTTCTACCAGATTAAAAAAGTTTCTCAATGATTGTTATTTCTTGGAATGTGAGGTACCTCAACAACTGAGGTAAAGAGAGATATTTGCACGATCGCCTAAAAAAGGAGAAACCCCAAATAATGTTTCTCCAAGAAACTAATGTCACGGGAGAAAGAATTGAAGAAATGTCGATTGGGATGCATCCCAGGTACGAAGTAATAACTTTAGATGCAAGGGGTTGTGCAGGGGGCATTGAAATACTCTAGAACCATAGCGAGATCCTTTCTAACCATTGTATTAGTATGCCCAATATTTTATCAAGAATATTCACACATGTTGGGGCTAAAGAGTGGGTATTATTATCAGCAATCTATGGTCTTCATATTTCAGGGAAGAAAGAAGATTTCCTCCAACATTTAGGAAAGCATCGCACAATGAGTGAGGAAAAAATTTGGTTTGTTGGGGGATATTTTAACGTCACAATCTCGTTAGAAGTGAAAAAGGCAGGGATAAGATGGCAGGAGTTAGAAATTGATCTCTTCCAAGCTTGGATAGCGGATTTAGAAGTAGTAGACATTCCAACCATCAACGAGATATTCAGATGGAACAACCGGAGAGGTGGAGACCACCAAGTTGCCTATATATTAGATAGATTCATCATCTCTAAAGACCCTATTAGTAAGGAAATTTTCTTTGAAGCCTCCAATCTACCCTATTTGGGATCCAACCATTGGCCAATCCAACTAGAAATGGAACTTGAGGTACGAGTCCTTCTGATTATGAGACACATCCTTTTTGGACAAAGTAAAGGATTGGTCGACCTCCAGTATAGCTCAGGGATGTAAATGTATGCACACCTTTTAACTCTTTCTGGAGGATATGAAGTAGCAGATAAAAAAATGGGATAAACCAAAATTTGGTCACATTTACAAAGACCAGGAAATCCTGCAAGCCCGCATGAAAAAGGGACAATAGTAGATGATCAACCAAGGGCATTTAGCTCCCCTAATAGTAAAAGGACAAATCTTAACTTAGATTGAGGAACGAAGAAAGCAAGAGTAGATAATTTGGAAACAAAAACACAGGGTTCAATGGTTGCGAGAAGGGGAGAGAAACACTCATTTCTTTCACAAACCTATGATTCGGCATAGGAAGCACAACTTTATCTTTTTGTTTCTTGATGTGGAGGAGAACTGATTGGTACAACACGAAGACATGGAAAACCTTCTAGTTGACCATTTTCATAATCTCTTGTCAGAACTGGATCAGGATATATCAGAAGAAATGAGGCCCATTACAAGGCATATCCCACAATTGGTCAGCAGAGACCAAAACATTGCATTGATGAGAGCCATCACTATGGAGGAAGTTGAGGAGGTAATAAAAGGCTTGGTTAAGAACAAAGCCCCAGGACCTCATGGTTTCACTGCAGAATTCCTTCAGGTTGCCTTGGACTATTTTTAGTAAGGATGTCTTGGAAGTGGTTGAAGAATCTCGGCTATCTAACAGGTACATCCTACTCTTAACTCTACTTTTATAGTGATGATTCCGAAAACAACTCATTCTAAAGACCCTCAGGGATTTATACCTATTGCTCTATTTAAAGTTGTATATAAAGTTATCTCCACCATTATGGTCAATTGCCATAAACCCCTTCTTCATTCCCTTATTTCTCGTAAGCAAACCAGTTTTGTCCAAGGCAACAAATTCTTGATGGGATTGTCATTGCCCAAGAGGAAATTCACTCTCTCAAGGGCCTTAAATCAAAGGGTATGATGATAAAATTGGACTTATCCAAATCCTATGATCCCGTGAGCTGGTCCTTTTCGAAGAGCATACTGAAAGCCTTTGGCTTTGACCAATGATGGATCTAATGTATTTCTTCTCTCATCTCCTCCCCGATATTCTCAATCCTCATAAATGGCTCTCCCTACCGTGCCTTCAACGTGTCTAGAGGCCTCAGCCAAGGTCACCCTAATTCACCCTTCCTCCTCATTGTGGTTGCATAAGGGATGGGAAGATATATAAAATCAATTGATCAAGTTGGCCATTTAAAAGGAATTCGTCTGTGGGGAATGACCTTCCCTTATCCAAAAGCAAACTGTGGATGATATAATGTTATTCTATCAAGTCTCCCTTCAGGAATCTAGGGCTCTAAAAGCCATATTGCATGAATTTATGCAAGCTTTTGGTACTCACTTCAATAATGAGAAATCCATTATCTTTTTATTCAATGCCCTAGTTCCTTCCCAATCTTTCTTAGATATGATTCTAAGATTTCACATTGTCTTCCTTCAATCCAAATATCTAGGAATTTCCCTAGTGACTAACTCTCTTAGGACCTCTTGTTGGAAAGCCCTCCTTGAGTGAATCCAATCCTGACTGCAAAACTTCTTTCCGATCCCTAAGCATTGCTGGGAGGGTGCTTTTACTAAAGGTTGTGCTACAATTGATCCCAATATATCAAATCTCAGGTCTAGATGCTCGTAAAAATGCTTCCTCTCATATGACAACCATCTTCAAAAAATTCCTATGGAAACAAGCTTAGGAAGAAAAAAAGGACACTCCTTTCATGGGATCAGTTGACAAAACCTAAAATATCTAGGGGGTTATGTCTTCGGGATCTGTTTATACTAAACTAAGTGATGGGGGGAAACTCTGGTGGTGATGGATTCAAGATGGTACTGATATCTGGAAGGTCATTTGGGTCCGGAAATATAACATGCCTTTAACTACAGAGGAAAGATGGTGACTCCAGGGAATGCCAAGAGGATTGCCAATTTTGAACTTAGCTTATAAGAATAAAGAGTTAATTCGCATTCACACATTCGAGGAAATTAGAGATTAGAGGAGAGCTTTATTCTGGAGAGATTCAAGGCAACAATGGTAAAAACTCTTGAGTCATGTGGATCTGGAAAAGATATTCCTTTTCAGTAATAGACCCCATAACTTAACAGTTAATTAGTTTTGGGACTTGCCCCTGGGAATTAATGGAGACAGTAGAAAATAAAACACGACTGGCACAACCCTCTTGACTCAAACCAATGAGATGTGTTTGATTCTAAGATGCACATTAGAATAATTCCATTGTTAGAAGGACATGAAATTCTTAGGTGGGGCTGTAAAAATAAAGGTATTTTCACCATCAAAGAATCTTACCAACTAGAAATAGAGGAGCATCTAATCAGAACAATCCACTCTGGAGGAAAATATGGACAGGACAATTTTAGCCGAAAGTAATGCATTTCCCTTGGTTAGTGTGTAGTGGCAGGATTCTCACTTGGGACCAATTATAGAAGAGAGGAATCCATGGGACCTCTATCTACAGTATGTGTGCCTCTCAAACTGAAACCATAGAGCATCTCCTGAATCTATGCCCCTTTTTAGCCCACCTATGGCAGAATATAGATACTCATTTTGGCAATCTAGACCAGGACAATACCAATATCTAATCCACCATTGTGAGTTGGAGGAAAGGAATCTCTTCCAGTCTGGTCATAAATCGACATTGTTTTCTATCTATAGACTTTCTTTTATGGGTAGTATGGAAGGAAAGGAACATAAGGATTTTCAAGGACCACAAATAGTCACACTTCGAAATCTAGAAAGGAATACTCTAAAATGTAAGAGAATCTATACTTATAGAGAAATGACATTCTAATGATTGGAATCTCAACACCCAAGAAACACAGATACTATATAGACTCAACTTATCCTAACAAATTCTTACACCCTCATTTTGGAAATTAAATTTTCCTCCTAGCCAATCGCCTTCGTGCTACTCATGCCCCCCGGAGAGTTTTATCAAGCTAAAATCCGATGGGGCATCCAAAGGTAACCCTGGGGATGTGGGCTTTGGAGGGGTGATTAGGGACTCACAATATTGGATTGTCTGAATATATGCTTCAGATTGTGGCAATGCAAGTAACAATGGATCTCAATTCAATGTTGTTAAACATGGCTTCATAATAGCTAGAAGGGAAGGGATGAGAAAAATGGTGGTGCAAGGTGACTCTTCTCTAGACATTGACACTATTAAAAAGCTTAACCAAGTGTCAAAGTGGGAAAATATTAGTAAAATATGGAGGAATTCATGCTTGATCCAAGATATCAGTGAACTTATTAAATATTTTGACTATATCACCCGGTCGCATATCCACCACAATGTCTAAAACGTTGTGGATTTCTTAGCAAACTCGAGTTGTCTTCACAATGAAGTGAATATAGATAAGCCTCAAATAACGGAGATAGGGGAGGAAGGAATGGAACAATTGACTCTGATTCTGAACCAAGACTTGGCTCCTAATCAAAACCTCTGATCAGAGTGTGAGACAGCTGGAGGCTCGGTTAGCCTTGATTAACCTGACAAATATTTTAATGTTTTGGAATGGTGGATGGTAGCCCCCATAGCCTCACATGTGTATTCACTATGATAATATTCAGTGTTATAGATCTTAGCAGATCCACAATGTTAAAGCTGGTAATCCTCGGTGTCTACAGGCAGTGGGAATGAAGGTGGAGTTAAAACCACATATCTGGTTTATAAACTTGGCTCTCTTATTGCCAGTGTCTTCACACTTCCATTGGTTATCAAATCACTCTTTTGCATGCATATTAGGTGTATCATTCGACCAGCCACATTCCATTAGGTCATGGATCAACTGATGGTAGTGGTTTCATGTCAGTTTCTCTCGTGACATCCACCTGCTGACCTGTTTACACATTCTTTTTAGTCATTCACAGTCATCCTATTTCATTTCATGTATAACAACTAGTCCTAGGGTTTAGTACCATTAGGTCTTAGGGTTTGTCAATCATGTTCAAATAAAGAGGTCAGCAAACACATGAAGGTTCATAAAGTCATAACATTACTTCTGATATGCTCAATAAACCGTTTTCACCTCAAAACTTTGTTTTGAGGTGAAACAAAGTATTTTTCTATTTTAATGATTTTCATATAGATTCAATTATTTTTATATGTAATAAGCACTCAACAATTGTTCCTAGTCACCATGCCAATTCCTGCCACTTCAAAAGCAAAAGTATCAAGACATCAGTCCATCAAATTGCCAAGAAAAGGGGTCAAGCTTTAAACTGAAAAACAGAGTTTTGAAAAAGTTACCAAGACTTTAGAAAAGTGGGTTTGAAATGAAGAAAAATGAAAAGTGTATGGTATATAAAGAAAATTCATGATAGCAAGCCATTCCATTGTGCAAAAATTCAAGTTGAGAGCTAAAATCGTGTTTTGAAAGAAGATTGAGCAAATGAGGAAGAGAACCCGAAATTTGCAGCAAGTTTACCTGGTGTAGAGCCAGCATTGCGCAGCAAAGGGGCGTTGTGCATCAAGCAACTTTTTCCTGTGTCAAAATACACTGGCACTACACCTTAGGAAGGTGCTACACATTGGGTTCAGCGCGTTGCGCATTGAGTTGCCAAGGTTCCAAATCACCCAAAATCATCCTCTATCAATTCTTTTGCTACATTCACCTCCTAACAAGTAAGTGTTCATATATCCTAAGCTTAAATAGGGTTTTCCATGTTTGGTTCATGATTTTTGCTTCCTAAAGGTCAAACCCTAGCTTACCTCCATACTCTATTTCACATCATTGCAAAACCTTCACATCATTGCAAAACCACAATCCCTTGTCCATTTTCCCAACTTCATTGCACTAAAACTACCCCTTTATTCTATTTTCCCTTTCCCTATTTTCCCTAAGAAAATAATCCCCTTTATCAAACCCTAAGTCCCTCATACATCAAAACCCTAGTTCCCCAAATCCTTCCCTTCATTCCCCTACCTCACCTCATTACTATTGTTCCATTTACAAAATCTCTTCATACTAACCTTTTTGTTCCTACCTATTATCCATTATTCACCATATCATCACCACATCATCTCATAGAGACAAGCATGGAAAGAGGTAGTGAATCAGATTTTGAAGAGGACATGCTTAGTGATAGCTCAAGAGAAAGAAATTTGCAGTAAAGGAAACCTCACAAAGGTGGAAAAATCATCAGGGAGGAACCTATCAACATGAGTGAACTCCTTGCTTGCCCACTAGCCACCACATGTTTCAGATATTAGTCCTGCTTTGAGTTTTGTGAAATGGTTGAGAGGGTCAAATTTCACCATGAGTTAGCAAGGAAGTTTGTGATAAACATGGATAACAATATGGCACATCTTGTTGGGGTTAAACTTCACTCTTTCACCAACTATCATTATAGAGGCCACAAGAATTCCAAATGTAGGGGAAAAGTGGAACAAAAGGAAAAATATTAGTAAGCAACATTATGAGCCCTATATCAAGGCCAAGTACCATGGAAAACTCAACAAGGTCTTTCCTTTTAAATTCCTAGAGGACCGGTATGTTCCACTCATGAAACATATCATGAAATACTTTACATGTGAGGGTAGGTTCTCCAGACTTTATGCCTACCACATCAGATTGCTCATGCACTTCACCAAGGTCAAAATGATGACCATCCCTTATTTCATATGCAGAAACATAGAGAGGATGATAGTGATTACAAAGAGAAAACCATATCCACAGCAACTCAATAGCATTTATCAATTTTCTGTCAACAAAATTATTGTTTTGCATCAACTCACTCAGTTTGGAATTCCATGGGAAACTTTCATTGCCCATGAGTGCTTCAAGGGCCTCAAATATTTTCAAATCCCCAAGAGGAAGGTGAACTTTCCGAGTAGCAAAAGGAGCCTGAAAATAAAACAGAGGAGGTTCCTCTATTTTCTACCTATGAAAGAGGCACTAGGATGCTCTTTGCAGCTACCAAGTGAGTAATATCTCCACAAGGAGTGGAAGGGGTCTCTCCTTCATCTACAAACCACAGGCAAATGCTATCTTCAAGTGGAGTGGAAGGGGATTTTCCTTATTATCCAGCTAAATAGGTACAGGTTGGGCGACAAGAGAAGGGCAGAGATAAAGGAAAGAAAAAGATGCATGAGGAGAGCCCTACTGAAGGGAAAGACAAAGAGTTTATTTTGATTGAGGAGGATGTCACTAACTTGGGCTCTCAAGGCTCAAGAATCAAGGACATGATTATCAAAGAGAATGTTAGCACCTAAATCTGCCTTAGGCTGAAAGAAGGCAAAATTCAGGGTAACCACAAACCACGCTCAGTCTGGTAGCTAGCCCTACCAGAACAGGAGAGGGTTGTCTCCGAGTCACACTCAGTGAATAGATAAATGAAATGGTCTGAGATGACTTACAATGAAATATTGATCTTAGGCTAGTAAGTAATTATGGATAGAAGAAACAATTTTTTATGAATGACTGAGTTTCTGGAATGGTATGGGACCAACGGACAGCAATGAGCAAAGAATTTAATAAAAAGGCATAGATTACTTCGTGAGGCAAGATAGGTGGAAAGTCTAACAATTTAGTTTGAAATAACGTGGAATGGAGAGATTGCTTAGGAGGGTGAAAAGGGCATAATTACATGAATCCTTTTCAATAGAAGAGAAACACACAGTGTGAAACTTTCCCATAGGTAGAGCAATAAAAATGAATTCTACCTTATCTTACTCAGAAAATTTCACTGGAAATAAATATGAATGAACTATGAAACATAACTAGATACATATGAAAACATAAGGAAAAACACATTTTCTACACTCACAACCACATGAATCTCATGAAACAGAGTTGTTGCCTTTCATTAATCCTCTGTCAAAATATACAATGAAGAAACAGAGTTTCTTTCCCACAGTCTCCCAGAAATTACAAGCCAACCAACCCT
>APFE031355491.1:119018-195899 GCA_000404065.3 Pinus taeda | reverse complement strand
CCTATCTCATGCTCTTCCTCTGATAATACCTGTGAAATGCTGAAGAGGTCACAGGAGATGAAGTCCTCCCAAGCAATGCCCTGCAATCCCAACTGATGGTCTACCAAAATCCGGATAAGAGCAAAGTGATACACATTGTTAAGTTGCTACTGAGGGGTCTTATGCTGCATGAAGGTGTTCATCCTCTCTATGTTCCTGCAAATGAAAAATGGGAGGTTCATCATCCGCACCTTGGTAAATTGCATGAGCAACCTGACGTGGTAGGCATATAGAAGAGAGAACCTCCCATCATAGCTGAAGTACTTCATGATCAATTTCATGAGCGTAGCATATTCATCTTTCAAATATCTGAATGGAAAGACTCTTATGAGCTGCCTCAAGAATCTGGCCTTAATGTAAGGCTCATAGTGTTGCCTATCCACCTTCTTTTTCTTGTGCCACTATTCTCCAACATTCGGTATGCCAGTTGCCACTGAGATGGTTTTGGGTGTCAATGTGAAGGTGACCCCGACCAAGATAGACTAACCTCCATGTAGGTGAAGCAAAAAAAGACGGGCCAACTCATGATGAATTCTAACATTAGCCACCCTTTGACAAAATTCAAAACATGATAGATGTTGGAAACATGACATGGCAAGATGGTAGGCCTGCAATTCAGTGAGGGTAGTTGGCTCATCCCTAACATGTTTGCCACTCTTGTGATGACTCCTGGGAGCCTGTTCTTCTGAGGATGAATCACTTTGTGTCTCCATCTCATACTCTGATGAATGCTCAGAGGCCATGACTGCTGTGTGTACTGTACTTGGGCTTCCCTTTGATGATGGTGTGAAACTAGGTGTTGTTGTGATATCTACCACCAAGGGGAACAATGAAAAAAGGGAGTATTAGGAGGGGAATAATATCATGAGAATAGGGGTTATGGGGAGAAGTTTTTTTTAGGGATATATAGGAGGGTTTGGGGATTTGATAGGGTAGGTTTTTGGGGTTTTGATAAGGTAGGGTTTTGGGGTCTTGATAAGGTAGGGTTTTGGGGTGTTATGTTGACAAATAAGAGGAGGGGATAGGGAATGGGGTTTGGTAATATTTTAGGGTAGGGTGATAGGGAAAAATAAGATAGGAAAGGGAAAAATGAGGGGTGAAAACGGAACCTTGGCATCAACACCCCAATTATGCAACCCTAGCAACAATGGCTTTTGGTGTTTTCTTGTGGTTAGTTTTATGAGTTTTGTTGCAATTATACATAGCCATGAACCACCATAACACTCACCAAATTTTATGACCAATCCATGATATAGAGCCTACCTGTTGATTTGAGGGGTTTCACAGGCAACTTGAGGAAATTTGGCACAATTTCGGGCCTTTATGGGTGTGCACCACATGCCAAACCCAGTGCACCGTGCCTGGTGTGTGCATCGCGCCCATAGAAATTTTGCACTGTGGGGTGGCTCTATGTGCACCGCGCTCTGGAAAACGACTCCCACTCATTCCAAAAACGCACTTTGCACTCTCGAACACTTTGCTATGTTTCTCAATAACCTTTATTAGCACAATAACTTTGTTTTCTTGTGGGAATTCTCTATTTAAAGACTTTGAATTCATGGGTTAAATTTTTGCTTCTCCAAAAACCCACCTTGATAATGTTTCATTTTGGCCCTTTTTTTACTGACTTAAAGCAACACTGAATTTCACTTTTTCCTTTGAAATTTTAACTCAAATGATGAAATTTTCGGCACTTTTTGCAGGGATTGCATGACAAGGCATTTAGCCACGGAAACCATAACTGCACCTGAAGAAATCAACTGACGACTTGTTTGAAAATTTTATCACAAATGACACTGTTTGACTTTTCTTCAAAACAGAGTTTTGAAGAACAGTCGAAGTCTATCAACCTGACGATGAAACTCTCTGAATCATAACTTTGTAAGGGCCTCACTCTAGCCTGCATGGCTTTATTGGACACGGTTGAAGACCAAATTGATTAATCCCTAGACCTAATGATTGAAAATGACTTTTGTCCATTAAAGGACCGGACCTTGACTATCATGGACTTTAGTGATCATTGACAAAAGACCTAAGCCAACAGGAGCCAGACATGAGGGGAAATGACTAGCATGACCTTTTCTGTCAGATTATGGCATGCCCCTAGTGGAATGCAGCTGCGTGAATGGAGCGGGACTCCTAAAAATGAATGCATAAAGAGTTTTGATCTCTGACAGAGGACTGACAAGACCGACTCTAATAGAGAAGGAGGCTGAAATACAAGCCTTATCACTTAACCTTGAGTGGGCCAAATGGATCATCAACTTTCTTAAGCAGGAAAAAAAACAACTGACAGATAAGCAAGCTATTATGGACTTGCAGATGATTAGGAAAGATAGGCAAGAGGCAAAGAAAACAAAGATCGAGATGATCCCCCTTGAGCAAGAAATTGAGAATGACCGAGAGACATGGTTGGAAAGGGTGAACATTCACCTCAAGAAGTTGTTAGAGAAGGTCAATAAAGAAAAAAAAATGCTTAGCCATATGGTCTATCATTATTTGACCCGAAATAGAATATGCAACATAAGGGTTAAGCAACTTAAGCTAAGTTAAGGAGAGCATTGAGGAAAAGGAAAGAGCATGATAAACTCAAAATCTTGGCTGAAGCTTCATTAGCTCAGCAAAGCACTTAATGAGGTTGTCTCTTACCAAATTTGAGGAAATTTTGGAATTTTTTTTGTCATTTTGCATTTTTGAAAATAGAAACATAGGAAATTTCGGCTGATGCACAGTGCCACCAGCACTACGTATTGAATTGGTGCATCCCCTTGACAAATGGCTTATATATTTGGATTCAACATCAAAAAATAAGCAAACCTAGAAAGTTTCATCAAATTTGGAGAATATCTGGGCCACCAAAAGGGCAAACAACACTCAAACAATGCCCTCTCTGCCACTTTTTGGACCCACAAGAAGCAATCTTGGGAAAATCAATTTCTAAAGGGGCCAACCAACTCCAAATCAGAACATTCAAAGTGTTCAAGAAACTAGATAGGCAGAGATTTTCAACAAGCTATCTTGGGCCTGATTTGGATTAGTGGAAGGCCTCCAAAAGCTTTCCTAAAGCAACATTATGCATCAGGCTTAGGGCAATGCGCATCAGGTAGATTTTGTCAATTTTCCCTAAAACTCAAAATTTCACCAAGTTGCTTAAGTGGTTGATTTTTCTTCTTGGTTAGGTAAATGTATGCATGGTAAATGATGTATTTGATATAAGTATAGATGAAAATCACCTCATAGGGTAGATACATCAAGTTCTAAGTGGTTTTGAGTTGTAATGAATTGGTTCCTTAAGTTTTAGAGGCAAGTTGTTCCACTCCCTACTTTTGTGTTCCTAGTTTAGATATGGTTGAACCCACCCCTTTTCTCATGGATTCAACCCTGATAGCTAGCATGAGTAGTTTCCTTGCCTATATTATGTAATTTCTTAGTCATTTGTAAAGTTTGGACTTTAGTGGAAGTGGTGGCACTCATTGAACATTTGTATCAGCAGTTTGGCAAGGAATAAAACCAACTTTCGCAGCTATTTTTGTGGGATTCTTGTGATAGTGAGTTTATGTATTATTTGTAATGATTTTTTCTTATGTTTTATATGTATCCAAATCCATATTTCTCTTCTAAAACCAAATGAATCAAGGTGAATGGACAAAATACACTGTTGTGCTTTGTCTTGGTTTTGAATGTTTTCAACTATTTGAAGAGGATTCATACTTTTCTTTATGCCCTCCTCAACTCCTCAGCTGTGTTAATCTACCATCTTAGTCCATTTCTAGTACATAAACCCTTGTCTACCTCGCCCCACAGAACATGATTGTATCCCTGAGTTGATTTCCCAGACCTATCTGCCTTCTCTAATTGATCTAGCAACCAAAACCTAAAAATCAAACCAAAAACCCTGAGCCACTATACCTAGCCTAAAATCTACATTAAATTCAGTCATCTCAATCCTTAATTGCCAATATCCTAATTGAGATTGACAAGGAGAGAGACCTCTCCCGACGTGGTAGGGCTAGCTACCAGGTTAAGCATGGTTTGATGTTACCCTAGACTTGCCTTCCTTCAGCCTGAGGTAGATCCAGGCCCTAACATAGTGGCAACCATATTGTGGAGAACTGAAATATATTACCCTAGTACTTTTAAAACAAAATTATAGACTTTTGGATGATAGGTTTAGTATTCATTAGGCTAAAAATATTGTAATGTCCATTTGAATTTTGGGGAAAAATCAAACACACTGGCTTCAAGAAGATACACAAGGGCCGATCCTGATCCAAATCCTCCTCTCATGTTTGAAAATCCTAATCTCATTCCAAGAATAGTCAAGCAAGAAAGTTCATTGAGTCCTAGACTGGTTTTCAGATCTCATTCATGCCCAGTCAAGTTTCAATATCTTGAAGATCTCCCTTTTGATGAACATTCTGATCTTTCTTTGTTTCAAACCAAATCTGAAAGTGCAATTGATGATACCTTTTTAAATCGGAAATTTGTTGAAGACCTTGAAAATGAAAGGGTGAATAGATCAATTGATGATTATATCTTAAATTCTCTTCAATCATCTATTGTAGCTACCAATATCCCTGAGCTTCTAGAATCAACATCTACTACTCTTGGTCCATCTGCTTTCTCATCTAGTTCTGAGGTTCATTTTCAACCGCAGTTTATCCCTACCCTTCCCATTCAACCAAGCATATCTGATCAGAGATCTATCACATCTACTCATCCTTCAACCCCTCAAACACCCATCACATCAACTGCCCTTGTTGTTATAAATCCTCGCGTTTCCCTAAGGCCAGTTTCTAATCCAACTCGAGTAATGGCTGCCAAATATGCACCTCTCGTTTTTCCACAGAACTTGGATACTATGCCTGTTGATTACCAAAGTAAGATACCAATGTTTGATGCTACTCAAGGTATCACAGCGTAGCAGCATGTTGATAGGATGAACGACTTCTTTGATCTTCATAAAATAGATGAAGAGAATGTAACCATGCGATTGTTTGTGCAAAGCTTTGGAGGTGAGGTTTGAAAGTGGTTCAGATCACTACCTACGGGGACTATCAATACATTGCCAGTTCTCCATAGACAGTTCCTGGATCATTGGGAGATAAAGAAAAATCCACTCCAAATTCTTTGCGAGTACGAAAATATAAAGAGGAATGCTAGTGAAAGTGTTCAGGATTATTGTGTGAGATTCAATACTATCTATAATGTTATTCTAGCTAATATCAAGCCACTGAAGGGGATGCATTTGATAAAATTTCCCGATGGTTTTTATCCTAACATGGAATACCAATTGAGAGAACGAGATCCTACTACATTGGAGGATATGCAAAAAAAGAAAGTGACGATAAATGAAGATGCTTCTTCCTTAGATGTGAAGGTTGATCATTTGCTTCGTAAAATTGAGAAAATGTTTGACAGGTTTACAATTGCAGATAAGTCCGAGGCACCAATCATAAATCCAAATTGTTGCAATCAACAGCAACCACAGTTCAGGATCAAACAGCGGGAGCAAAGAGAACAAGGTCAATCAGCGCAACAGCAAGTCAAAACACCTCTATAATAAAATTATGTGCATGGCCCAGAGTTAGAGGATGATGAAGATCCAATAGGAGAGGGAAATCACTTTTATACAGCAAATGGTTTGCCTATCTATATCACGAAGGATGAGGAATATTCAGAGATCCCCACTATACAGAAAGATGAGGACTTTATACTAGCCAATGAAACAGTCCTGGAAGAAGAATCAAATGAATATCAAAGGGGATATATGAATGCACTAACAATGTAGAAAATACATTATTCACTCAGAAGCAGGGATGTACCAATCAATTTGCTCCAAAAGCGAAAGGAAGCAGCACAGCCTAAGAACAATTCTTCAAATGTTCATAAAAAAGGAAAGGAGCCAGTAGCTCCTACTTCCAGAAAAATACAATCTGCAAATGAGAAAGCAAATCAGCCAAGTACAGAAAAGGAAAAGCCTAAAAAGAAGGATTCTCCGGTCAAAGAGGTAGATAAAATTACAACCTTTAGCTTAGAGAATGAGATTGCTAAGTTAAAAGTGTCAATACCTCTAATAGAATTAATGAAGAATAACAGTTATAAGAGTCAAGTGTCAAAAATTTTGAATGTAGATCCTCTCTATGATATGGTTAATGTGGTGGATGACCAACCCAAGCTTATTTTTGGTCCTGCATTAGAAGGCTAATCTGAGGATGGTGAAGTACCCCCGTTTTACATCAGCCTTACATTGCATGAGTATGTCTTGCATAATGCCATGTTTGATTCAGGAGCATCCCACAATCTAATGCCAAAGGCTATTATGGAAAAATTGGGTCTCGACATCACTCGTAAATATCATGATCTTTATTCTTTTGATTCTGGTAGAGTCAAATGTATTGGTCTCGTCAAGGATTTGGTTGTGACTTTAGATCAAATTCCAACAAAGAATGTTCTCATGGATGTAGTTGTGGAAGACATTCCCCCTAGATTTGGCATGCTTTTATCTAGGTTGTGGGGCGCAAAACTAAAAGGGACATTGCAATTAGACTTCCCCTATGCCACTATTCCCGTGTTTGGTCAGCTGAGAAAATTATATAGGGAGAAGAAGATGAAGTATATGATCACAAGCAAGGAGAAACATTTGAATCATCCAATTACCTCTGTACATACAGATTTAGAATATTTTTTTCTTTATTGAGATAGTGGTTTTAATGATGTAAATAGCCAGTTAGTTGAAATGGAAGATGTTCCAGAGATAACAGAAAATTTCAGGGTAGTATTTGATCAAGAGAGACAAAAGCTTGCAAGTACCACCGAGTTGTCTACATTCCACCAACAATAGAAAATTAATGGACAACAGCTGATCCAGGTGGATGTTGGTGGCCACCCACCTATCCCATTTGGACCCCCACAATTGTCTCTTTCATCTTTTTCAGTTTCCTAAATTGTAGCACAGTTTACTATTTTTAGCAGTTTTTTCGAGTCCCGAACTTCCGGAGCCGTTTTGAGGCCCTAAACAACGTTTTTTGGGAAATATGGGGGCAACATAGGTCCATGGACTGATGTTTCCCTTCCCAAAGTGGTAGTTCTCAGATATATCTTTCTAACGAGCTATCATACGCATCAAACGGAGATCGTATGCCAAAGTTACGACCCCGGGAAATTGATGTACCAATTTACCCAAAACGAGGCCCACAATGTGGAATTTCATCTTCTAGGGTTTGGTTTTGGAATGTGAAGGGTTTTCCATTGTTTCTCAACAATAAATAGGCCTTCGAGCCTTATTGTAACATGGTTCGGAACAGTTCACAGGCATGTTTCCACCACATCTCTTCTCAGAGATAAGCTACCATCACCCTAGTTGGTTTATTTCCGTTTCTGGTTGTAAGCATATTTCGGTATTTTCCATTAATGAAATGAAGTATTATTTCCGCTGCATTTTTTTGTATATGGTTATCTCTGTATTTTATTGCGTTCTTGTTTAAATCCGGATCAACAGCCAAAGGTAGAAGAGCAGACAGAATTCCAACACTTGGAGGCGGAAGCCGGTTTATGGAGTATGGATTCTGATAGAGAAGTAGGTAAGGATTGTGCAGGTATTGGGATTTGGATATGCAGACCTGTTTTCCTACCAAATAAGGTCCCAAGCAATGTAAGAATCTTTTCATATAAATTGACATTCGATTGTTATAACAACGAAGCCGAGTATGAGGCACTGATTGCAGGGTTGAATATACTCAAGGAGTTGAATGCAAAGAGAATTTCATTTTATGGAGACTCAGAGTTAGTAATCAAACAAATCAAGGGTGAATACCAAGCCAAACATCCGTGAATGAAGGCTTACTGTAATGTAGTTTTAGATATTTTGAGGAAGTTTCTAGATTATACCTTGGCATGTGTCCCTCGTACACAAAATGTCATTGCGGATTCTCATGCTACAGCTGCAAGCAATTTGAAGATCACAATAAGTTTGAAATTTGTGTGAAGCATCGCCCAACTTGTTGCACAAAAAATTGTCACCTTGACATTTTGTAATCTGTGTGAGTCCATTACCATTCATACTTTCCTCCTTTGCAACTCTTGAGTCTCAGTTTCTCATATCAAGCCTTGAAAATAAGAGAAAGCCCTCAAAAGTCTATAAAACTCTGGTTCCGCACTTTCTCTTAGCATTACCTATGGTCCCGCACCTAAAGGTCATGTCCCATGTGCACCTGACCACTCTGTGTCTGTGTTATGGGTGTGGACCCCTGTAAAAGTCAAAAAGGCACAAGTATATTCTTAAAAAGTCACTTTGAGTCATTTCTAGAATCCTCTAGAAGGAATCTTGAGGTGGCAAGTTCGCTCCCTTAAGGTTCATGCATCCGATACCTTAAGGAGCTAACCCCTTGATGTGAGGGGCTTATCCCTCTGAAGGAGGACTCTATCCCTTAATAGGTGGACCTGTAACCTCCTTCCTCTGCACTATAAAATGAAGCATTGGGCTGGTTACTGGAGAGGTTGAAAGCTAAATATTTTTGAGGTCAAAATCATACTGGAATTTAGTCTTCCTAATTGAGCTTTTGTGAGGAGAGATTACATACCTCTTTGATCTCATTTGGAAGAGTGTGAGGCTTGTCAAAGTAAAGGAGATTCTTGTTTCGGGCCCTGGGAAGAGCTTGTTCAACATCAAGGCTGAAAAAGTTGTAAGGTTCTTCTACTTCAAAGTTAATACAAACAAGTTTGTTTTTCTCAATAAGCTGTGTTTTATGGTTTATTTTATGGATTCCTTGATCACCATAATGAACATGATTTATGATATTAGCTATGTAGGTGTTATTTAATGTGCGCTTGTTTGTGATTGCAGGTTCTCAAAAGGAAACTCTTTCAGACGGTTGAAGGATGGTTACTACAAACTAGCGTTGGACTTAAGGTAGGGTCTAAACACCTCTATAGTTTTTGTTTATGAATTGTATATGCTTAGAGAAAGATAAATTTGCTTGTCCTGCTTGTTGCTAGATATCTTTTGATACTAGGGAGATCGGCCTTGTCTACAAGATCGATTTATCCGACCAACAAATTGGAAACTCTGCTGGGGAACTAAATTTGGTTTTTGGTTTTCCTTTGTCTTTGACTTGAGCAACTTGTTCTCATTTCTAGTTTTTGCTTGATGTGTGTGGGAATGGGTAGTTTTTAGGATCTGGATTATTTTTTGTTCTTTTGAAGTTTTTAGGGGGGCGCACTTTATTTTTACAGACAATGCGGGCATTTCTGCACTTTTCCTTTAGTACACAGAGTGGTACCACATCTGGTTCTTCTGGAAGCCTGCGGACCCTGTCAAATTTTTAAAAAACCTAAAATGTTTTCTTCCAATTAAGTTTAGGTTTTGTTTACAACTTTTAGTGTCTACCCAGATCTGCATGTGTTCTGTCAAAATCTCTTATGAGTAAGTTCCATTGGTGTTTTTGTTTTAGATGATATTCTAGAAGTTTTGCATGCCTGGAGTGGTTTTCACTTGGTCTCTGTAGTGACTCAGAGATCAGAAGCCTAGCAAACCTTAGATTACCTAAGTGTCTTTTGTCTTCTTGATGAGTCTAACTAGTTTGTGAAATCTATCCTTGGTGAGAAATAGATTTCATCTTCTCTTTGCAAATCTTTGAACAAACTTGGTTATAAGTTTTGAATTTCATTTTTATAAAAGAAAACATATTTGGATGTTTTTTGATTGATTTGTTATTCTGAACAAATTAATCTTTAGTTTACTGAATAACTAAGTAAAACATCCTCAAAAATAATTGACGCTTTTATTGCAATTAGGTTTTTAGAAGTTTTTAAATCTCAAGATTAGTTTTTGTAGTTTTGAGTGTTTTCTAGAAATTGTAGAATCTCTTTTGAAAGAAATTGTTTTCGTAGTTTTTAGTTTTGAAAATGAAAAGAATTTATTGTGAGCATAATTAGTAGTCTCGTTTTAAGTTCTTATTGAAAAGATAAAAAGATTTTCTTTTCGGTTACATGTTGAAAGAAAGATTTGTTTCTCAAAGAATCGCATTCTCGAACTCTTTCTTTTAGCTAGAAATTCATTGAAAGAAAAATGAATTGTTTATCATTTTAGGTGCATTTTTTAGTTTTTTTGGAGTCGAGTTTTTGCACCATCAAAGTTTCATTTCCATACCTATTGACTTAAATAACAACCCATAAAAGTAATGCTTAATTAAAATTGGTCTAGCAAGTTTTTTTATTTCTAGGGCTCTTATCACCAATATAGCTTAGGCTAGTATCTTGGAGTAGGGAGTAATTAACTCTCTAAGATAGTTAAAACAAACAAGTAGCTATATCTTGTGGTAGGAAATAAATCTAATTGTAATTGATATAATCTGGGAAGCTTCTCTTAAAGGAGTCAATCACGAGATCATGTCCGAACCTTTGAGACAATAAACTTTGTTTCATTGGGAATGATAAAAGATTTGCGGGTATTATAAATGGTAAACCTCGGATTAACCATTGTCGAGGACCGTGGGGCCACTTGTTGGTAAACCTCGGATTGATCATGTTGAGGAGACTTCAAGGGGATTGACCTTTGTTACTCTACCCTTGAATGTAGATTGGATCGTAAACTGTTCCCCCAGTTGTATTTGTTGCTTTTGGTAACCTTAGTGTCCATAAACTTAAGATTATTTCCTAAGGTGATGGTGAAGGATAGGTCTCACTGTACTTGGAGCAAACATCAACTAGACTCACTTGGACTCTTTGGGGGGTTCTCTTCACTCGAGACGGTTTTGTGAAGAAACTTGTGCCAGTCTGTTTCATTAAGTAGGTTGTCCGGGTAACTGTTCCAACCGCCCTTTTTGTATTAAATTCTACGACGTTGGATTTCATCACCAACTAGTGTTTTTAGTACAGGAAGTTACTGTTTGTGTGTGATTTGAACTCTTAGATTTTTTAGGTGTGTGATTCAATTGTTTGTTTCTTTAGAGACTTTAGGGACTTTTATTGAAATTTTCTTTATTTGCATGTGAGTAATTAAATATTTAATCGTTGCTGAATTACCGAGACAATCTTGTAGGCTTCGGGGGCAACCTCCTGAGTATACACCAAGCCATCTTGAAGGGATACAAGCTCTTGTATCGCCTAGTGACAGTAGAGTTGGGTCACCAGAAGCTGAAGAATCATCCTTAATTTTTCATCCTGACTATCAAGTACAGACAACGAAGTATATTTCTAAGCCAATTTCACTTTCCAAAGTTACTAGTAGTATTTCTCCTACTAGTGGATTAGCTGAAGAACCTGAAATTTCTGAGCCTGAAACCAAACCTGTTGTTACTCCATCTTCAGGATTTGCTTCTCCAACTTCTAGTGGTCCTGGTTCACTGAGGGTAGGAAATATCATTACCAAAAATATTCCTTCTGGACTCATTTCTATTGAAGAACTTGTTAGCCTGGACGAAGATATAACTCTTCCTGAAAATCAACCAACTTTAGAACTTAGGGAGCGTGAATCAATTTTCTACAGTCCTTTTAGAAGTGACGCTTGGTACGTATCATTGACAATTTTTTTAGAAAACCCGGGTCTTAGTTTTTCACCACCTCGAATTCCTTTTCATCCTACACCCAGAGGCTATTATCCTCCATTGAATATGTTGAGACAATCATCAATGTTTTCCCAAACACCATAAACATTTTTATACAGTGGTCCTTCTGTTCCTTCGGGGTACCAGTCACTCACCGGTACTTTTTCAGGAGCATCTCCTCAACCAATCAGACATGGGATATCAACTGGTAATAATAGAACTCAACCGTTGAGTGTAGAAGAAATCCTTATGATGTCTAGTACTATTCCAAATCCACAACCCCAAGGTAGTCAATTATTGCCTGGGGGGCAACCCTAAGGTAGTCAGTTACCGCCTGGAGGGTAACCTCAAGGTAGTCAGTTACCACCTGGGGGGCAACCTCAAGGTAGTCAATTATCGCACGGGGGGCAACCTCAAGGTAGTCAGTTACCGCCTGGGGGGAAACCTCAAGGATAGTACATACCTCAAGGTCAACCCCAGACTCAGTACATACATCAAGGTCAACCCTAGTATAAATATATACCCCAAGGTTAACCCCAGTTTCATTACATGCCTCAAGGTTATCAACCTCAAGGTCAGTACCGAACTCAAGGTTTCCAACCACCTTCTGGTCAACCATTTGTACAAAGAGCTGAAAATGTACCGCTTAATTATCAGCCCTATGCTCAACCCGGTTATGGTCCTTCATATGCACAACCTTTTATGGGTCCATACCTCAGAATGAATATGATGTGGGATCCATCTCAAATTCAACAGCCCATGCAACCAAATGTGTAGTTATCAAGTCAACCTGGACAACCTTTGCTTGCTAGTCCAACCCAGCAAACTATCCAACCTAATGTTCAAACTTCTGCAGCTGGTTCAGTTCAGCAGTTTGGACCTAGTTCACCTCAAACTCCACCTCAAACTACTAATGGAACTACTGCAGCCTCTGTTCAATCCACACCTATTTATGGAGTATCGATAGCTCCAATTTCTACTGTCCTTGCATCAGTGCAAACTCCTCAAGTCTCTTTACCATAGTCAAGACCTATGGTTCAAACTTCGATTCAGATGCCTGTAGGACAACCTGGTCCAAGTACGGTTTTCACAAGTCAACTGCAATTCACTTATAAATTGTACCAGGGACAGTACCAATTCGGTACTACTATACAAAACCCGGTCTATCAGTATTAACCGTACCCTGGCTATACTTATCAACAACCTCAGCAACCCCAGTTTGGTTTGCTTAATCCTGGTTTTCTGGGAGGTTATAATATTCCTAATGAAAATCCAATTCCAATTTATCCTGGATATCCTCCTCCTGGGGTTGATCTTGTTACCCAAGGTTTTCCAGACCCTAACCGTCAGTTCCCTTTTACTACAACTTTGGATTTACCTGATTTGTCGTGCCTTACGAATGATCCAATTTACTATCTTCTGTATTGCCCGCCAATGCCTAATAAGTTGTCCAGTGATATCCCGAATTTCAAGGGTAAGTTAGGAGAAGATTTGTCAAATCATGTGATGACTTATCACCTCTGGTGTGCATCTAATTCCATTATTGATGATTCAATTCGTTTACGTCTTTTTCAATGCACTCTGATTGGTCTTGCTGCCAAATGGTACATTGAGTTACCACGAGGCTCTTTTTATAATTTTAGTTAGTTAGCCACTTCTTTCTTAACTCATTTTCAATTACTTGTCAAATATGACAATGGCACGTAACTGTTAACTTCATTAAAACAATCTACATCAGCATATATTTCTGATCATATCTATGAATGGCGACGTAGAAGGCGTTTAGTGAAAGTTTTTATTCTGGATCAAATTTAAGCGGAATGGTTTGTAAAATCATTATTACCTAAAATCGCTGAAGATGTAGCTAAGGCAGGAGTTGTTACTGAAGAGCAAGTAATTTCTCAGGCTCAGTACCTTGAGCTCGTATATATGCTATCAGGTACTTTACATGAAAAAATCCCCTACCTTCCGAAACACAATCAAATAACTGCAGCTCCTTCAGGGTCTAATGCCATTGATGGTATGATTGGTTCGATTAGTACCAAAAGCAAGAATAAATCTTCAAATAATTCTTCTCCTATTATAACTTTACTAGATTCCCCAACATGAGACTCTTCCACTGAAATTCCCACCGATATCCATGTAGTAGAATCATCTACAACCAAATCACAGTCCGGTGGTAAAAAGAAAGGGAAGAAGAAAAATAAACAAAACTCAAAAGAGAAAACATATAAAAATGAATCTACTGACGAGAAACTTAAACCTCGCTATCCTTGTCTCATTTGTGATGAGGAGCATTTTACAAGAGACTGCCCACATTGAGCAAAGGTTTTGAAAAACCTCAAAGGTTCTCAAACACCTGCTGTCTTGAAGGATCATTTTCCTAATCAAGATAGTAAGATGACCGGTTCTTCCTCAAATGCCTCAAAAGAACCCATTATGATGATGTCTCATGTCAAGATTGTGACGTGATCGCAAGATTATGGTAGTAAAAATCCTATTGGTGGTAAAGAAGTAGAATCTTCTAATTCAAACCCATCAACTACAACTCCTCCTAGTTCTAATCCGCTACAGATCGAGAAACCTAACCCTAACTTAGTAATCAAACCACCTGCTAAAGGTATACTTTGGAAATCAGCTTTCAATCCACATGCGAGAGCTACTCAGAATTATAACATTGTTGAAGACTTAGGTATTTCCCGTTCAGCAATCATGCCCAACACAGTGTAAATTACTATTGTCTGCTATAGGAGCTGTTGATATTCAGGATTCGAACCTAATAATATTCAATTTAGAGAATAGTACACCCCACCTACCTCATCAAATGGCTTTCCAGATTCTAGTGTTAGTCAAAAGCAAACCTTGCTTTCAGACTATGATTAATAAGGGAACTTCTACGTATATTATGTCGATCCAATGTTGGAGATCACTTGCTTCTCCTACACTCAATCAGTCTCCGATGATTCTAAAGGCTTTTGATGGCCAAGGGTTCCATCCTTTTGGAATTTTGCAGGATTTACGTATAGGGGTCGAAGGCAAAACCGTAAATCTAGATGTGGAAGTGGTTGATACCCCTCTAGATTACAACCTTCTCTTCGGTCGCAGTTGGTCTTACGCTATGACTGCTATTGTTTCATTTGTCTTTTCACCTATCAAGTTTCCTCATAATTGAAATATCGTTACAATAGACCAGCTGACTGATTTTTCATCCGACCCAGCCTCTTCAGATAGTATTCAACATTTTTGAGAGATTCTTCAGCGTAAATCACATAAGAATTCATTTGTCGACGCGTTTCGAACCAACTAGTGTGGTTCATCATGAGGACAAGTTGAAGAAACTAATCCAGCTTAGCATGTTAAATAGTCTGAGCAAAGTCTCTAGTGGCTAAATTGACCAAGCCTCAATTCTACAGTATTCATCATGTCGGTAAAACAACTATCCCTTACAAGGATGTTGGGGTAGGTTTGATTAAAGATTTTGGTTTACTAGGAACTTTTTCCTTCCCTCCTCCCAACGTATCACCTTCTATTGCAACTATTCATATGATTTACTATTGCTTTTGATGATCCTTGGATCGTACCTTCCGATTCTGAGATGGATTCATTTGGTAATGAGATGGCTTTGAGTCCCTTTGAAATTGCATATCAAGCTGTACAGTCATTTTCTGACTCTTGTTCAACAGAAATTGATCTAATGAATGTTGTCCATGGGGAATCACTTTCGATATCAACCTCAGCCTCAACAACATTTTCTGCTCCTGTTCATTCTGATGAGAAGATTTGTGAACTTTTGTCTGTTGATGATTTACCATGGGAAGATCTTCATCATCGATCTTCGTTTTTACCTAAGCTTGATCATTTTGAAAATGATTTTTCATCTATTTTTACTACTGATTATGTCAAAGAACCACAAAATCCATTGCAACATCCTGATTCTGAGTTAAATTTGGGAAATATCTCTCGAACGGTTCCTATTGACATTTCAGTTAAACCCAGAATTATTGAAAGCATTTATATAGGTGCTTACTGTACGGATGATGAAATCCAAACTTATAAAGCCCTATTTCAACAATTCTACAACGAGTTTGCCTGGTCATATGAAGAAATGCCAGGAATCGATCCATCAATTGTTGTCCATGAAATTAAAACTTACCTGGACGCTAAACCTATCCAGCAATGTTTGCGCATATACATCCAAGAAAAGTTGTTGCTATCAAAGCTGAAGTTGAGAAATTACTTCGTGCAGGTTTCATTTATCCAATTCCTTTAACGGATTGGGTATCGAATATTCTTCTTGTTAACAAAAAGAAAGGAATGATAAGAATATGTATCGATTATAGGGATATTAATCGAGCTTGTCCTAAAGAAAATTATCCTACCCCCTATATCGATCAAGTTATTGATGATTGTGCCGGTAGTGAAATATTCTCCTTTATGGATGGCTTTTCCGGTTACAATCAAATCAACATACTCCCTGTTGATCAACCTAAAATGGCTTTCATTTGTCCATGGGCGACATTTACTTATTGAAAATTACCTTTTGGATTGAAGAACATTGGAGCAACTTTTCAAAGGGCTATGTCTTACACATTTCATGACATCAAGCACATTGTGCAGCCTTATCTCAATGATTTACCTGCCCATTCATTACGTAGAGCTGATTATCTCACTCATTTAGGAGCAATATTTATGAGATGTAGGCATTATCGAATTAGGTTGAATCCACACAAATGTGTATTCTCTGTAGAAACGGGTCATTTACTGGGATTTTTTGTTTCAAAATCTAGCATTCATGTCGATCCCTCGAACGTTCAAACTATCGTCAAATTGCCTCCTCCTTCAACTCTTCACCAACTCCAAAGTTTACAAGGGAAAGAAAACTTTTTACGTCGTTTCATTCCTAACTACACTAAGATAATGAAAGGTTTTACCAAGTTGTTGAAATAGAATACTCCATTCTTTTGGAATGAGATAGTTGAAAAATCGTTTGATACACTCAAACATGCATTAACCCATGTGTCATTACTGCATCCTCCCAATTACAACCAGGATTACTTTTTGTACCTCACTACTTCTCATTCCACCATTGGAATGGTTTTAGTTCAGGAAGATGAATTCAACAATGAACATGTGATTTACTACCTTATTTGAACTCTGAATCCGATTGAGCTTAAATATTCGCATGTGGACAAATTGGCCTTGGCAGCTGTTCAAGCTGTCCAAAGATTTCGTTACTACATCTTATTACGCAAAACCACGGTAATTTCTAACTGTAACCCTATGATGTATATTTTGACCAAACAATTGCTAAGGGGCAAGTATTCCAAATGGATAGTCATCCTGTAGGAATTTGACTTGGAATTTGAAGAATCCAAGGCAAATAAATCTTTGGTTTTTGCGGAACTGATGTGTGATTTCCTGCGTACTGATAGTGAAAGTGTAACGGAAGAACCCATTGCAAATGAATCCTTGTTTCTTATGAGACTCTTGATCCATGGTATGGAGATATTATTGTTTATCTCCAAACCCAATCTTTTCGGCCTAAAATCTCACAATCTCAGTGACGGAAAATATGTTTCCAATCCCAACAATACAGTATATTGGTGATACACTCTATCATCATGGGGCAGATTCTATTTTTCGACGTTGTCTAACTCATGAAGAAGCTGGAAAGGTTCTAAATGACTGTCACTCTGGATCATGTGGCGGTCATATGTCTGGGTATGCCACAGCCTAAAAGATATTACGTGCTGGTTATTTCTGGCCATCCTTATTCAAATATTGTATCTATGCAGTCCATAAATGCTACAATTGTCAAATTTTTTATTGTAAGATGTGTGCTCCACCCGCTCCTCTCCACCCTATAATTGCAGTTGATCCTTTTGCAAAGTGGGGTATTGACTTTATTACATGTAACCCTCACTCAGTCGGGGGGCATGCATATATCATCCTTGCGGTAGATTATTTTACTAAGTGGGCCGAGGTGATGCTTACATTTTCGTCAGATGGCAAAACTGCTGCAACTTTCATTTTCAATCATATAATTGCTAGATTCAGTGTTTCTCAAGCTATTATTACTGATCATGGAAGTCATTTTCGAAACATCATGATGGCTGAACTAACAGATCAACCTAGCCTGCGTCACGATAGTTCTACTCCATATTACCCACAAGCGAATGGTCTGGTTGAAGCTATCAATAAAGTTCTAGTCACTATGATCCAACGAATCATTGGTATTCATAGGTTGAATTGACATAGCATGTTATTTTCAGCACTTTGGGCATATCGAACCTCAGTAAAAACATCAACTGGTTTCACTCCTTTTCAACTGGTCTACGGTTTTGAAGCAGTGTTACCCATTGAATGCGAAATTCTGTCATTGCAAATAGCCATAGAATTACTCCCAGCCACTTCTGAAGAGGAGAAATGTTTTTTGTACTTTACTCAGCTAGATGAGAATCAATGCAATGCTGCATTAGCAATTGAAACTCATGCGAAATGAATAAAAGCTCAGTATGACCGAAATGTTACTCCTCGTAATTTTTCGGAAGGAGAGCTAGTTTTACTATACAATCAAGTAAACAATAAGCTAGGGGTTGGAAAATTTGTACCTATGTGGCATGGTCCTTATATTGTTAAGCAAAATCTAGCAAAAGGGGCCTATGAATTGGTATATTCTGACGGTGTCTCTGTGGATAAACCCAGAAATGGGCTTTATCTGAAGAGATATTATGCTTAAATCTTGGTGTGGAGATTTTTGTTAGATTAGTTTCTTTATAGATCATGTGTTTTAGATTAGGAAAGTGTGCCTAGTTTAGAGAGTGCTTTTGTCATTATTCCTGCTTATCTTGATTTTACTCTTGATATCACAGATGTCGACGTCTCTTCAAACATACATTGGTTTTGCTGATGGTGCTTGTCGTAGTACACGGAACATTTCTTCCGCAACTTGGGTTATCTATTCACCCTCTGATGAGTTAGTATCTATACATGGGGTAAGCCTCAGTAAAACAATGAATAACATTGTAGAGTATAGTGCAATGATTGAGTTATTATCTTAATCCATCTCATTCGGGATTCGAAGTTTGATTGTTAGATTAAATTTTGAACTCGTTGTATTACAGCTTAACAAGGTTTATGCCATTAGAAATCCAGTGTTATTAAAATTAGTTTTGAGAGTTCGTCTCTTGGAACGTGAATTTGATGACATTGAATATCAACATATTCCAAGACATTTAAATACATTAACAGATGCAGTTGCTTCTCGTATGACAAATAGACATTTGCAATAATCAAAACAGTAAATTTAAAACAAATTCAGTGACATGTTACACAAGATAGCCAGTAATAGTAATATATCATAGCATACAAGTGTGTCAAATATACATCGTCTTCGATCATAGGTTGAAAAACACCTTATGATCAGCAAAACTTATAGTACAAAAAGACATCAAATGTCATATGTGTCTACAAAAGCGATCATCCTATCCCTGGTGATGATCACGATAAGAAACCACTACTTGGGCCACCCTACAAAGGATCCTCCTAAAAGGTCCTGGGACCCCAATCACATATCGTTGTAACCTAAGTGGAATATTATCTATGCCTGTCTGTAGAATATCTGCTGTCAAATGCTCTAGATGATTCTCCAATTCAGTCAGGGTCTTTGTAGATTGGTCCTGTGGGGCTAGTACTACTATAGCTGGGTGTCTCCTCTCATAATGCTGAAGAGCGGCTGGTCGTCGTGCACCCACATCTGCATTTTAAACTTTTTACTGTCAATTTTGGATGATTTAAAAAACAAAAACAAAAACTAGATAAAACTTAGAAAGTGTTGAAAATGATTTTACTTGAATCATCCCACTGCTCTCCTGGTGGAAGAATCATGTCTGCGTCACCACGATAATCCATCCCAACATATGGAAAATCCTAAATCACAAAAATTTGGTTTCTCAACCAACGAAAATACTTAGGTAGAAATGAAACAACCTCTGAACCCTCCTTAGGATGACAGGCCATCACTGCAACCCAACACATTATCCTAGGCTCTTGAGGAAGACCAGCCTCAATGAAAAGCTGCTATGGGACCAACATAAGGACCCTCTCTAGACCGAAGCTCACAATGAGGAAACAGTATCCTAAGTTTTTTAGTTGTCCGTTCTTTTCTCTAGTCAGTTGGCCTTTTACATTCGCCAACACAGCTTCGCACCAATTGAAGATGGTACATTGATAACAGTCTACTGCCATTCGCATCTGGGATCCGGTAGCTACATGAAATGCTGCACTCCCACATAGTCTGGTGACAGTGAATGAAATTACCTTAAGTTTAGGACAGTTGATGGTTTTAAAACTCTAATCGGAGACTAGCGACAGACTGGCCACCTGGCCTAGTCCGGAAAAGAGATAATTGTTCACCTCTCTTGGTCAAACCAGTCAAGAAATATATGTCCTCTAGCTCAATTTTGAGCCGATGGCCACCAATCATGAAACACTAGTCCTATATGTTCCACCTGTCTACCAACCATTGCAAGATTTCTACTTGGGACCTCATGCCTGGTATGGCCTAGAACTTAAACAGTCTGCATGCTTTCAATGCCTGTATTGTGGGTGGATGATTTAATGCGGCAAGGTCCACATCCTCATGCTCGCATTCTCGCCAAACAAGAATTTTGTATCTCCTACAATGCAAAGAATACGTATTAGAACAATTTAGTTCGAAAATTTTTGGGAGAAAATGGAGAAATTTGAGTTTCTAAAATCCATTTCGCGGGGTCCACACCCATTGGTTACAGATAGTAGCGTACAGTCTGCATGTGTCGTAAGCAATAGGTGCGGACCCATGACTTTTTCCTTTGTACAAAAAAATTGAGGTCTGCAGGGACCATAGGTTGCACCTGCGGACCCCCGCGAGCGGATTTCTAAACCAATTTTTCCCTTAAAAACCAAAATGAAAGCCCTAAAATGAAATGTATACAGTTGAAATGCAAGATAAGGATGATGTGGATTACCTAGAGCTGACGGTTTTCAATTCCAACAGACAGATTTTCTGCAATCTTCATAGGAAGTTTCTTACCCAAAAGCTCTCACTTCTCACTCTGAAATCAAATGGTAAAAATGAATTTACAAAATCCCTTTTTATAAGCTTTTTTGAATAAATGAATTTTTAATTTATTTATTTTTCACTTTAAAAAGGTAACTTTTTGATGCATTTTTATTTATCTTAAACAGGTATGGGTAATGTTTTGATTTTTTGTGCAGAATATTGGATTTTTAGGGAAAATTGATCATTTTCAACAAATAGCATACTTTTTTCACTTTTTCAGACTCTTCCAAAATTTACAAAAAAGTGAAACATTGGAGTCCTCCTTAAGCTCTTTTTTGACTCGTAAAATATGAAAAGATTGCCGATTTTTTCCCCTTTTAACTAATTAAACAGAATTAAAAGGGAGGTCCACTTACAGCTCTTTTCTGACCGTATAAACATGAAAAGATTGTTGGACTTTTGCCGTTTCAAGTTTGATATTTGTTATAAAACGACATGTCTTCGATCGCTTTTTTGCTTTTTCGGATCGAAGCCACTAATTATGAAAAGTAATCCTTGATCGTAATGGTCAAGTGGTTCTCTCAAGTATTATTTTATACTTTTTTAGGCTTGGGGGACATAAATTTACAAAAAAGGACACCCATGGGGTTTTCTTAAGTTTTTCTTCTGACTCCCGAAAATTGAAAAACACCGAGTTTTTCCTATATTAGACTCGTTAAAATTTAACAGTAAAGGACCTATTCAATTTAAACAGGAACAAACCAATCCTTCTTAGGGTTCGAATTTTAAACTAAGTTGGACTCATCTGAAGGATGAGCTTATAAACAAGAAAAATTTATCCTCCTCAAGCTTGTCAAAAATAAAGAGGTACTTGCCAGAAATGGTGCGGGAAAATAGAGAAAAATGGACCTATTTGTTACACTTTGTGTTTTAGAAAAGCCTTTAACCACTCTCGAACATGACACTTTTTGTTCACTTGGGTTGGGAAATCCTTTGCATAATAGTTAATCAAACCATATTGAAAGTCTTCAACTGGTTTTTAGGTATTAGCTTTGGGTCAATTGCCACCAAACCATTTGCAGTGTCGTTATGTGTTCAAGAGGTCAGTTCAAATAAACCATTCATCTGCAAAATATTTGTCATCCATTTTAACCATCCTTGAGTTAGTCCTTGCCAAATATATTTCTTCAAAACTTAATCTATGATTTCGTGTTGTGGGCTTGCCTACGACATATCACTTTCTATCGACTTCAGCTCATTATCTAGAAAGATGATCTAGAAATCGTCAGTACCTTGGAATCTACATGTCCTAATGGTAGGTTTCTTGCCTTCAACGATAGGTTGCATCGTTGACCTTCGATTAAAGGATTCTATGACGTATTCGACATCAGCTCATTTATTCACATTTCATGGATTGTACTGAGTACTTTGAGGGCCATTGACATCACTGGTGGTTCCTCTCACACTTGTTAATAGTTCACATCATTGACTGGTAATCAAGTGGTTTCTACCATGTTCGACTTCGACACATTCATTCACATGGATAGAATCGTACTAGTTCGGGAAGCAGAAATCAAGACCCTGGATCTAGTTTCTACCATCCAGGCCACAAGGAATTTTGTTATTCATTATATAGTGGACTATTCATAAACAGATGGCTGCACCCATACTGTGTCTACATATGTCTATACTCTTGACATATTACAAAATCATTCCTATATCAGAATAGTTTAGTTAGTTTTCTAATCAGTTTTGATCTGAGTATGGGAATGCCTACCTCAGTAATGATATGTTCACATATATATATTTTGCATTGAATGTTTTTACAGGTTTCGACCGGGGTGTCCACAGGATGATCCTTGAAATGATAAAGTACTTCACTCTTCTTGGATGACAAACTCTATAACAGACTTCGTACTTTAGGGGGCAATCTGTTGCACAAACAATTGTCACCTTGACATTCTGCAATTTGTGTGAGTCCATTACCACTCATACTTACCTCCTTTACAAGTCTTAAGCCTCAGTTCCTCATATCAAGCCTTGAAAATAAGAGAAAGCCCTCAAAAGTCTATAAAACTCTGGTTTTGCACTTTCTCTTAGCATTACCTGCGGTCCCACACCTAAAGATCATGTCCCCTATGCACCTGACCACTCTGTCTCTGTGTTATGGGTGTGGACCCCTGTAAAAGTCAAAAATGCACAACTATATTCTTAAAAGGTCACTTTGAGTCATTTCTAGAATCCTCTAGAAGGAACCTTGAGGTGGCAAGTTTGCTCCCTTAAGGTTCAAGCATCCCACCTTAAGGAGCTAACCCCTTGATGTGAGAAGCTTATCCCTTTGAAGGAGGACTCTATCCCTTCATAGGTGGACCTATAACCTCCTTCCTCTGCACTATAAAATGAAGCACTGGGCTAGTTACTGGAGAGGTTGAAAGCTAAATATTTTTGAGGTGAAATGCTGCTGGAACTTAGTCCTCCTAATTCAGCTTTTGTGAGGAGAGATTACATACCTCTTTGATCTCATTTGGAAGAGTGTGAGGCTTGTCAAAGTAAAGGAGATTCATGTTTCGGACCCTGGGAGGAGCTTGTTCAACATCAACGCTGAAAAGGTTGTAAGGTTCTTCTACTTCAAAGTTAATACAAACAAGTTTGCTTTTCTCAATAAGCTGTGTTTTATGGTTTATTTTATGGATTCCTTGATCACCATAATGAACATGATTTATGATATTAGCTATGCAAGTGTTATTTAATGTGCGCTTGTTTGTGATTGTAGGTTCTCAAAAGGAAACTCTTTCAGACGGTTGAAGGATGGCTGCTACAAACTAGCATTGGACTTAAGGTAGGGTCTAAACACCTCTATAGTTTTTTTTATGAATCATATATGTTTAGAGAAAGATAGATTTTCTTGTCCTACTTGTTGCTAGATATCTTTTGATACTAGGGAGATTAGCCTTGTCTGCAAGATCAATTTATCTGGCCAACACAGCTCTTCCTGATAATCGGAGATATTGGTAGGTGTTTCAGGATGACAAAGAAATTGATGATTTTCTGCAAAATGAAGGCAAGTATAGACACCTCTATAGATAGTGAGCAAGATGATGGTGAACCAGAAATAGAGGTAAATCAGATTGAAGCCTTACAATTGAAAGACAATGTCATCCCTAAAGCCCTTATACCTTTAGAGGAATTATTTGATCAAGATGATGTAGCCCGAAAGCCAAGCTTAGTGCCGATCAAGAAGGGTGTTAAAGATGTAAATATTGGAATAGTCGAGAATCCAAAGATGGTGAAGTTGTTAAAGTAATTATCTCCTCAGGTAAAAGCTAAATACATTAGTTTACTATCTTCATTTTCTGATGTATTTTCTTGGGACTATACAAGGAGTATGACAAAAATATAATCCAGCATATAATTCCTATTAAGCCAAATCAGAAGTTGTTCCACCAAAAGCTAAGAAGGATAAATCTGAAGTTGCTGTCATCAATAGAAAAAGAGGTAAATCAATTGTACAAGGCAGGTATAATCGTTCTGGTTAGATTTTCAGATTTGATCTTCAATCTGGTTCTTGTGAGGAAGAAGATAGGTGAGATCAGATTGTGCATAGATTTTAGAAATTTGAATAAAATGTCATTAAAAGATAACTACCCGCTGCTGAAAATGGACCACATTCTCTAGAGAGTAGTTGGAGCATCTCGTATGTCATTGCTCGATGGATATTCAGGCTACAATCAAATTTTGGTGCATGAAGATGATAGGGGCAAGACAACATTCACCACTCGTTGGGGAACATTCCACTATGGCAAGATGCCATTTGGTTTAAAGAATTATGGAGCAACATTTGAGCGTGTCATGGACATTGCCTTCACAAATGAAAAAGATGTGTTTTTAGTAGTATATCTTGATGATTTTATTGTCTTTCCAAATTCAGATGAAGAGCATCTTTACCATCTCAAAATTGTTTTTCAGCGTTGCAGAAAATATCGAATATCACTCAATCCCAAAAAGAGCCTTTTTTCTATGGATGAAGGGAAGCTACTCGATCACATAATATCAAAGGAAGGAATCCACATCGATCCTGTAAGGGTGGAAGCTATAAAGAAGATATATTTTCCTCGTAATAAGAAAGAGATCCAAGTTTTTAATGGTAAGATGAATTTCTTACGTCGATTTGTGCCTAATATAGCTGAACACTTGAGGGAAATTACTAATATGTTGAAGAAGGATAGTGTGGTCAAGTGGACTAAGGTTGCTATGAAGTCTTTTAACCTAGTAAAGTTGGCTCTATCTTCAACCCCAATTTTCATCATTCTAGACTATTCATAGGATTTCATATTATTTTCATTCACTTCTAAACATACTATGCCAGCAGTTCTAATGCAGAAAATAGATAAGCTAGAAAAACCAATTGCCTTTTTCAGTAGGACAATTAGGGATGTAACCTTGAAATACAACATAATTGAGAAGCAAACTCTTGCCTTAGTTAAAGCTTTGAAAGACTTCTAGGTATATATTATACACTCTCATATCCTTGCTTACGTCCCTAATGCAATAGTCAAAGATGTTTTGGTACAAACAGATCTAGAAGGAAGACAGGGAAAATCGATCGCAACAGTGCTAGAATATGACTTGGAGATAAAGCCTACAAAGCTAATCAAGGGGCACAGTCTAGCAAAGTTAATGGCGGAGTCCAATCTACATGCATTAGATATAAATCTTATTGCAGCCATGTTTGAAGAAGAAGAATATAGTTCACTGATTCAGGTATCTGAAATTTTTCTCCAATCTCCTTGGTATTCAGATATTGTGTACGTGCTTCAGCATCTTTCACCACCACCGAGGATGGCTAAAAATAAAGGTAGAAATTTCAAAATTAAGGCTATTAGATTCTGCATTCTGAACAATGCATTTTATTGGAAGGATCCTGGAGGCATTTTGCTAAATTGCTTAACTGAAGATGAAGCCATGCAGGTCATGAGTGATTTTCATAAGGGAGACTGTGGAGGTCACTTATTTTGGAAGACTATGGCTAACAAAATTTTGAGAGCAGGTTACTACTGGCCTACCTTGTTTGCCAATGTTTACAAAACTGTCACAAGCTGTCATGAATGCCATCTTTTTCAGGGAAGAAGAAAGTTGCAACCTCTACCTCTCAAGCTAGTCAAAGTTAGTGCACTGTTTTAGCAATGGGGCCTAGATTTTATTGGCGAGATCCATCCCACGTCCTCAGCTCAGCACAAGTGGATTTTGACACCAACAAATTATTTCACAAAATGGATTGACACAATCCCCACTTGGCAAGCCATGGACTCAATAATAATTCAGTTTCTTGAAACAAATATTTTGTCACATTTTGGCTATCCTAACAAACTTATTACAGATAATGCAGCCGCTTTCAAGTCCAAAAAAATGATTGACTTTTGCAGCAAATACAAAATTACCTTAGGACATTCTACTGCATATTATCTGCAAGGTAATGGATTGGTCAAATCCTCAAACAAGTCATTGGTCAACATCATTAGAAAGCTGTTGGAAACCAATAAGAAGAGCCAGCATAAAAAATTGGTTAATGCACTATGGGCTGATAGGGTGAGCCAAAAGAAGTCAATAGGTATATCTCCGTTCGAGAATGCATACAGTATTGACACGATATTCCTGACATCTCTTGCAGTCTCGTTCGTAAAACTTTTAAAGCAAGCTGGCAGTGAGGAAGATCATTCTCAGCGGAGAATAAGTCAAATGATACATTTACGATAGATGAGAGAGGAATTTTTTCATAATACCTTTAGGCTATATGAGAGAATTAAAAAGATTTATGATCAGAAGGTAAAGGCGGATAAATTTCAAATTGAAGGCAAAGTGTTATGGTGGGATGCTAGAAACGAGGATAAAGGAAAGCATGGCAAGTTCGAGAACCTATGGAAGGGACCATACATAATTCATGCATATAGAGGGAAAAATACTTTTCTACTCAAAGAAATGAACGGGGAAGATTATCTAGGAGGACCAATAAATGGTTGGCTTCTAAAACAATACTATCTCTAAGGAGTTTTTTGCCATCGCATTTTGTCATTGTACATACCATTTTGTTCCTTTCATTGCAAAGTTTGCACTGTCACTATTCATTTAGCTTGGGGCCCAAAGTGAAGGCTATAAAGCTAAATGTCTGGCTTCAGTTTTTGAGTATTTAGTGTTAGTTGTTTGAGTTAGTCTCAGTTGAGTCGGTTTAGCTATGAGTCTTGAGTCAAGGTGTTTTTTTTGGTGTTCTAAAGTTATTGACTCCATATTGCCTAATGGATGAAGGCACTAGTCTTATTTTCCAAAGATCTATGGTTCTTGGCACCTCCCAGGAGCTACCATCCCCATTGGAGCCAATGGTAGTGTCAGTGTCTTCACACTTCCATTGGTGATCAAATTGCTCTTTTGCATGCATATTAGGTGTCTCATTCAATCAGCTACATTCCATTAGGTCATGGATCAACTAATGGTAGTCGTTTCATGTCAGTTTCTCTCATGACATCCACCTACTGATCTGTTTACACATTCTTTTTAGCCATTCACAGTCATCCTGTTTCATTTCATGTATAACAACTAGTCCTAGGGTTTAGTCCCATTAGGTATTAGGGTTTCTCAATCATGCTCAAATAAAGAGGTCGACGGGCACATGAAGGTTCATAAAGTCACAACTTTACTTCTGATATGCTCAATAAAGCATTTTCACCTCAAAACTTTGTTTTGACGTGAAAACATAGTATTTTTCTATTTTAATGATTTTCTTGTAAATTCAATTATTTTTATATGTAATAAGCACTTAGCAATTGTTCCTAGTCACCATGACAATTCTTGCCACTACAAAAGCAAAAGTATCAAGACAACAGTGCATCAAATTGCCAAGAAAAGGGGTCAAGCTTCAAACTGAAAAACAAAGTTTTGACAAGTTACCAAGACTTTAGAAAAGTGGGTTTGAAATGAAGAAAAATCAAGAGTGTATGGTATACAAAGCAAATTCATGATAGCAAGCCATTCCATTGTGCAAAAATTCAAGTTGAGAGCTAAAATCGTGTTTTGAAGGAAGATTGAGCAAAGGAGGAAGAAAACTCGAAATTTGCAGCAATTTTGCCTGGCACTGTGCATCAAGGGTTTGCATTGCACATCAGAGGGGCGATGTGCATCGGGCAACTTTTTCCTATGTCAAAATACACTAGCGCTGCGCATCAGGAAGGCGCTGCGAATTGAGCTGCCAAGGTTCCAATTCACCCAAAATCATCGTCTATCAATTATTTTGCTACATTCACCTCCTAACAAGTAAGTGTTCATATATCCTAAGCTTAAATAGGGTTTTCATGTTTGGTTCATGATTTTTTCTTCCTAAACGTAAAACCCTAGCTTGCCTCAATACTCTATTTCACATTATTGCAAAACCACAATCCCTTGTCCCTTTTCCCAACTTCATTGCACTAAAACTACCCCTTGATTCTATTTTCCCTTTTCCTATTTTCCCTACGAAACTAATCCCCTTTATCAAACCCTAAGTCCCTCATACATCAAAACACTAGTTCCCAAAACCCTTCCATTCAGTCCCCTACCTCACCTCATTACTATTGTTGCATTTACAATATCTCTTCATACTCACCTTTTTCTTCCTACCTATTATCCATTATTCACCATATCATCACCACATTATCTCATAGAGACAAGCATGGAAAGAGGTAGTGAATCAGATTTTGAAGAGAATAGGCTTAGTGATAGCTCAAGAGAAAGAAATTTGCAGCAAAGGAAACCTCACAAAGGTGGAAAAATCATTAGGGAGGAACCTATCAGCATGAGTGAACTCCTTGCTTGCCCACTAGCCACCACATGTTTTAGATATCAGTCCTGTTTTGAGTTTTATGAAATGGTTGAGAGGGTCAAATTTCACCATGACTTAGCAAGGTAGTTTGTGATAAACATGGATAACAATATGGCACATCTTGATGTGGTAAACTTCACTCTTTCACCAACTATCATTGCAGAGGCCACAAGAATTTGAGATGTAGGGGAAAAGTGGAACGAAAGGTAAAATATTAGTAAGCAGCACTATGAGCCTTATATCAAGGCCAAGTACCATGGAAAACTTAGCAGGGTGTTTCCTTTTAAATTCGTGGAGGACCGGTATGTTCCACTCATGAAACTTATCATTAAATACTTTACATGTGAGTGTAGGTTCTCCAGACTTTATGCCTACCACATCATATTGCTCATGCACTTCACCAGCGTCAGAATGATGAGCATCCCTTATTTCATATGCAAAAACATAAAGAGGATGACAGTGATTGCAAAGAGAAAACCATATCCACAGCAACTCAATAGCATTTATCAATTTTTTGTCATCAAAATTATTGTTTTGCATCAACTCACTCAGTTTGGAATGCCATGGGAAACTTTCATTGCCCATGAGTGCTTCAAGGGGCCTCAAATATTTTCAGATCCCTAAGAGGAAGGTGAACCTTCTGGGCAACAAAAGGAGCTTGAAAATAAAATAGAGGAGGTTCCTGTGTTGTTCACCTATGAAAGAGGCACTAGGATGCTCTTTGCAACTGCCATGCGAGTACTATCTCCACAAGGAGTGGAAGGGGTCTTGCCTTCATCTACAGACCACAAGCAAATGTTATCTCCACGTAGAGTGCAAGGGGCTTTGCCTTCTTCTCCAACTAAACAAGTACAAGTTGGGTGGAAATAGAAGGGCAGAGATAAGGGAAAGAAAAATATGCGTGAGGAGAGCCCTACTGAAGGGCAAGACAGAGAGTTTATTTTGATTTAGGAGGATGTCACTGACTTGGTCTCTCAAGGCTCAAGAATTAAGGACATGATTATCAAAGAGAACAAGGCTAAAATGCAGGCCTTGTCACTTAACCTTGAGAGGGCCAAATGGATCATCAACTTTCTTGAGCAAGAAAACAAACAACTGATAAATAAGCAAGCTATTATGGAGCTACAGATGATTAGGGAAGATAGGCAAGAGGTAAAGAAAACAAAGATCGAGATGAGCCCCCTTGAGCAAGAAATTGAGAATGACCGAGAGACATGGTTGGAAAGGGTGAAAATTCACATTGGGATGTCGCTAGAGAAGGCCAGTAAAGAAAATAAAATGCTTCGCCATATGGCCTATCATTATTTGACCTAGAATAGAATATGCAACATAAGGGTTAAGCAACATAAATCTAAGTTAAGGAGAGCCTTGACAAAAAAGAAAGAGCATGATAAACTCAAAATCTTGGCTGAAGCTTCATTAGCTTAGCAAAGCACTTAATGAGGTTTCATGTTACCAAATTGAGGAAATTTTGGAAATTTTTTGTCATTTTTCATTTTTGAAAATAAAATCATAGGAAATTCTAGTTGATGCGCAGTGCCGCCGGCGCTGCGCATTGAATTGGTGGATCCTCTTGACAAATGGCTTATAGATTTGGATTCAGGATCAAAACATAAGCAAACCCAGAAATTTTAATCAATTTTGGAGAAGATCTGTGCCACCAAAAGGGCAAAAAACACTCAAAATATGCCCTCTCTTCCACTTTTTGGACCCACAAGAAGCAGTCCTGGGAGAATCAATGTTTGAATGGGAAAATCAACTCCAAATCAGAAAATCCAAAGTCTTCCAGAAACTAGATAGTCATAGATTTCCAACAAGCTATCTTGGGCCTAATTTGGATGAGCAAAAGGACTCCCAAAGCTTCCCTAAAGCAATGTTGCACATCACGCAGATTTTGTCAATTTTGCCTAAAACTCAAAATTTCATCCAGTGGTTCAGTGGTTGATTTTTCTTCTTGTTTAGGTTAATGTATGCATGTTAAATGATTTATTTATTTAAGTATATATTAAAATCACCTCATAGGGTAGATACATCATGTTCTAAGTGGTTTTGAGATGTAATGAATTGGTTCCCTATGTTTTAGAGCCAAGCCGTTCCACTGCCTACTTTTGTGTTCCTAGTTTAGATATGGTTGAAACCACCCATTTTCTCATGGATTTGACCCTAATAGCTAGCATGAGTGGTTTCATTACTTATATTATGAAATTTCTTAGTCATTTGTAAAGGTTGGACTTTGGTGGAAGTGGTGGCACTCGTTGAACATTTGTATCAGCAGTTTGGTAAGGAATAAAACCAGGTTTCACAGCTATTTTTGTGGGATTCTTATGATAGTGAGTTTATGTAGTGTTTCTTCTTTGTAATGAAATTTTCTTATGTTTTATGTGTATCCAAATCCATCTTTCTCTTCTCAAACCAAATGAATCAAGGTGAATGGACAAAATACACTGTTGTGATTTGTCTTGGGAATGCATTTAGTTTTCAACGTTTTCAACTGTTTGAAGAGGATTCATAGTTTTCTTGATGCCCTCCTCAACTCCTAAACTATCTTAATCCACCATCTTAATCCATTTCTAGTACATAAATCCTTCTCTACCTCACCCCACAAAACTTGACTATATCCCTAAGTTGATTTCCTGGACCTATCTGCCTTCTCCAATTGATCCAGCAATCAAAACCTAAAAATCAAACCAGAGACCCTGAGCTACTATACCTAGCCTAAAATATACATTAAATTCAGTCATATCAAGCCTTAATTGCCAATATCCTAATTGAGATTGACAAGGACAGAGCCCTCTCCAGACCTGGTAGGGCTAGCTACCAGGTTAAGCGTGGTTTGATGTTACCCTAGACCTACCTTCCTTCAGCCTGAGGTAGATCCAGTCCCTAACATAGTGGTGACCATACTGGGGAGAACTGAAATATATTACCCCAGTACTTTTAAGACAAAATTCTAGACTTTTGGATGATAGGTTTTGAATTCATTCGGCTGAAAAAATTGTAATGTCCATTTGAATTTTGGGGAAAACTCAAATGCACTGGCTTCAAGAAGATACATGAGGGCCAATCCTGATCTGGATCCTCCTCCCGTATTTGAAAATACTAATCTCATTCCAAGAATACTTAGGCAAGAAATTTCATTCAGTCCTAGATCGGTTTTCAAATCTCATTCATGCCCAGTTGAGTTTCAATATCTTGAAGATCTCCCTTTTGATGAACATTTTGATCTTTCTTTGTTTGAAACCAAATCTAAAAGTGCGATTGATGATATCATTTTAAATCTACAATTTTTTGAAGACCTTGAAAATGAAAGGGCGAATAAATCAATTGATGATTATATCTTAAATTCTCTTCAATCATCCATTGAACTGCCAATATCCCTGAGCTTCTAGAATCAACATCTGCTACTCTTGGTCGATCTGCTTTCTCATCTAGTTCTGAGGTTCATTCTCAACTGCAATTTATCCATACCCTTCCCATTCAACCAAGCATATCTGATCAGAGATTTGTCACATCTACTCCTCCTTCAACCCCTCAAACACCCATCAAATCAACTGCCCTTGTTGTTATAAATCCTCCTGTTTCCCCAAGGCTAGTTTCTAATCCACCTCGAGTAATGGCTGCCAGATATGCACCTCTCATTTTGCCATAGGACTTGGAGGTTATGCCTGTTGATTACCAAGGTAAGATACCATTTTTTGATGCTACTTAAGGTATCACAGCGCAACAACATGTTGACAGGATGAATGACTTCTTTGATCTTCATGAAATAGATGAAGATAATGTAACCATCTGATTGTTTGTGCAAAGTTTTGGAGGCAAGGTTCAGAGCACTACCCACGGGGACTATCAATACATTTTCGGTTCTCCACAAACAATTCCTGGATCGTTGGGAGATAAAGAAAAATCCACTCTAAATTCTTTCTGAGTACAAAAGTATAAAGAGGAATGCTAGTGAAAGTGTTCATGATTATTGTATGAGATTCAATATTGTCTATAATTCTATTCCAGCTAATATCAAGGCACTGAAGGGGTTGGCTTTGATAAAATTTCCCGATGGTTTTGATCCTGACATGGCATACCAATTGAGAGAACGAGATCCTACTACATTGGAGGATATGCAAAAAAATGTAGTGAGTGTGGAGGCAAATCTACTAGCTAGAAGAGCTAGGATGAAGACTGAAAAGAAAGTGACCATAAAGGAAGAGGCTTCTTCCTTAGATGTAAAGGTTGATCATTTGCTTCATAAAATTAAGAAAATGTTTGACAGATTGACAATTACAGATAAGCTCAAGGCACCAATCAGAAATCCAAATTACGGCAGTCAGTAGCAACCTCACTTCAAGATCAAACAACGGGAGCAAAGAGCACAAGGTCAATCAGCATAGCAGCAAGTCAAAACACCTCTACAGGAAAACTATGTGCATGGCCTAGAGTCAGAGGATGATGAAGATCCAATAGGAGAGAAAAACCACTTTTTTACAGCAAATGGTTTGCCTATCTATATCATGGAGGATGAGGAATATTTAGAGATCTTGGTTGTACAGAAAGATGAGAACTTTATACTACCCAATGAAATAGTCCTTGAAGAAGAATCAGATGAATACCAGAAGGGATATATGAATGCACTGGCAGTGCAGCAAAGATAGTATTCACTCAGAAACAAGGATGTACCAATCAATCTAGTCCAACAGTGAAAGGAAGCAGCACAGCCTAAGAACGATTCTTCAAATGTTCAGAAAAAAGGAAAGGAGCCAGTAGATCCTACTTCCAGCAAAATACAATCTACAAATGAGAAGACAAATCAGCCAAGTACAACAAAGGAAAAGCCTGATAAGCAGGATTCTTCGGTCAAAGAGGTAGATAAAATTATAGCCTTTTTCTTAGAGAATGAGATTGCTAAGTTAAAAGTGTCAATACCTCTGATGGAATTAATGAAGAATGGTAGTTATAAGAGTCAAATGTCAAAAATTTTGAATGTAGATCCCTTCCTTGATATGGTTAATGTGGAGGATGACCAACCCAAGCTTATTTTTGGTCTTGCATTAGAAGGCCAATTTGAGGATAGTGAAGTACCTCTGTTTTACATCAGCCTCAAATTGCATGAGCATGTCTTCCACAATGCCATGTTTGATTCAAGAGCATCCGACAATCTGATGCCAAAGGCTATTATGGAAAAATTGGGTCTCGACATCACTTGTAAATATCATGATCTTTAATCTTTTGATTTTGATAGGGTTAGATGTATTGGTATCATCAAGGATTTGGTTGTGACTTTAGATCAGATTCCAACAAAGAATGTTCTCGTGGATGTAGTTGTGGCGGACATAACCCCTAGATTTGGCATGCTTTTATCTAAGTTGTGGGGTGCAAAACTAAAAGGGACATTGCAATTAGACTTCTCCTATGCCACTATTCCCGTGTTTGGTTAGCTGAGAAAATTATATAGGGAGAAGAAGATGAAGTATATGATCACAAGCAAGGAGAAACCTTTGAATCATCCAATTAACTCTGTACATACAGATTTAGAATCTTTTGTTCTTTATTAAAATAGTGGTTTTAATGATGTAAATAAACAATTAGTTGAAATGGAAGATGTTCCAGAGATAACAAAAAATTTCAGGGTAGTACTTGATCAAGAGAGACAAAAGCTTGCAAGTACCACTGAGCAGTCTACGTTCCGCCAACAATAAAAAATTGATGGACAACAACCAAAGGTAGAAAACCAGACAAAATTCGAGCACTTGGAGGAAGAAGTCGGTTTATGGAGTATGGATTTAGATGGAGCAATAGATAAGGACGGTGCAGGTATTAAGATTTGGATACGTAGCCCTGTTTTCATATAAATTGGCTTTTGATTGTTTTAACAATGAAGCCGAGTATGAAGCATTGATTGCATGGTTGAAGATACTCAAGAAGTTGAATGGAAAGAGAATTTCATTTTATGGAGACTCGGAGTTAGTAATCAAAAAAATCAAGGGTGAATACCAAGCCAAACATCCGCGAATGAGGGCTTACCGTAATGCAGTTTTAGATATTTTCAGGATGTTTCCATATTAAATACCTTGACATGTGTCCCTCGTACACAAAATTTCATTGCAGATTCTATTGCTACAACTACAAGAAAGTTGAAGATCCCAATGAATTCAAACAATTAGTTTGAAATTCAAGTGAAGCATCACCCAGTTGTTCTTGATAATCTGAGATATTGGCAGGTGCTTTAAGATGACTAAGAAATTGATGATTTTCTGCGAAATGAAGGCAAGTATAAAGACACCTCTATAGATGGTCAGCGAGATGATGGTGAACCAGAAATAGAAGTAAATCAGATGGAAGTCTTATAGTTTAAAGACAATGTCATCCCTAAAGGCCTTATACCTTTAGAGGAATTATTTGATCAAGATGATGTATCCCGAAAGCCAATTTTAGTTCCAACCGAGAAGGGTGTTGAAGATGTAAATATTGGAATAGTCGAGAATCCAAAGATGGTGAAGTTGTCAAAGAAATTATCTCCTCAGGTAAAAGCTAAATACATTAGTTTACTATCTTCATTTTCTGATGTATTTTCTTGGGACTATATAGACTTAAAGGAGTATGACAAAAATATAATCCAGCATATAATTCATATTAAGCCAAATCAGAAGTCGTTCCACCAAAAGCTGAGAAGGATAAATCTGAAGTTGTTGACGTCAATAAAAAAAGAGGTAAATCGATTGTACAAGGCTAGTATAATCGTTCCAATCAGATTTTTAGATTGGATCTCCAATCTAGTTCCTGTGAGGAAGAAGATAGTGAGATCAAATTGTGCATAGATCTCGGAAAATTGAATAAAGTGTCATTAATAGATAACTACCCACTGCCGAAAATGGACCACATTCTCCAAAGAGTAGTTGGAGCATCTCATATGTCACTGCTCGATGGATATTCAGGTTACAATCAAATTTTGGGGCATGAAGATGATAGGGACAAGACAACATTCACCACTCCTTGGGGAACATTCCACTATGCCAAGATGTTGTTTGGCTTAAAGAATGTTGGAGCAACATTTCAGCATGCCATGGACATTGCCTTCACAAATGAAAAAGATGTGTTTTTAGTAGTATATCTTGATGATTTGATTGTCTTTTCAAATTCAGATGAGGAGCATCTTTACCATCTCAAAATTGTTTTTTAGCGTTGCAGAAAATATGGAATATCACTCAATCCCAAAAAGAGCCTTTTTGCTATGGATGAAGGGAAGCTACTCAATCACATAATATCAAAGGAAGGAATCTACATCGATCCTGCAAGTGTGGAAGCTATACAGAAGATAGATTTTCCTCGTAATAATAAAGAGATCCAAGCATTTAACGGTAAGATGAATTTCTTATGTTGGTTTGTGCCTAATCTAGCTGAACATTTGAGGGAAATTACTAATATGTTGAAGAAGGATTGTGTAGTCAAATGGACTTAGGATGTTATGAAGTCTTTTAACTTGGTAAATTTGGCTCTATCTTCAGCCTCAATTTTGATCAGTCCAGATTATTCACATGATTTCATATTATTTTCATTCGCTTTTGAACATACTATGGTAGCATTTCTCATGCAGAAAAGAGATTAGCTAGAAAAACCAATTTCCTTTTTGAGTAGGACAATTAGGGATGCAACCTTGAAATTCAACATCATTGAGAAGCAAGCTCTTGCCTTATTTAAAGCTTTGAAATACTTCCGGGTATATATTCTGCGCTCTCATATCCTTGCTTACATCCCTAACACAACAATCAAAGATGTTTTGGTACAAACAGAGCCAGAAGGAAGGCGGGGAAAATGGATCGCAACATTGCTATAATATGACTTGGAGATAAAGCCTACAAAGCTAATCAAGGGGAAAGGTCTAGCAAAGTTAATGGCAGAGTCCAATCTACATGCATTAGATATAAATGTTATTGCAGCCATGTCTGAAGAAGAAGAAGATAGTTCGCTAATTTAGGTATCTGAAATTTTTCTCCGATCTCCTTCGTAGTCAGATAGTGTGTACATGCTTCAGCATCTTTCACCACCACCAGGGATGGCTAAAAATAAAGGTGGAGCTCTAAAACTTAAGGCTAGTAGATTTTGCATTCTGAACAATTCACTTTATTGGAAGGATCCTGGAGGCATTTTGCTAAATTCCTTAACTGAAGATGAAGCCCAGCAGGTCATGAGTGATTTTCATAAGTGAGACTGTGGAGGTCACTTATTTTGGAAGACTACGGCTAACAATATTTTGAGAGCAGGTTATTACTGGCCTACCTTGTTTGCCGATGTTTACAAAACTGTCACAAGCTATCATGAATGCCAGATTTTTCAGGGAAGAAGAAAGTTGCAGCCTCTACCTCTCAAGGCAGTCGAAGTTAGTGCACCGTTTCAGCAATGGGGCCTAGATTTTATTAGCGAGATCCATCCCACATCCTCAACTTAGCACAAGTGAATTTTGAAAGTGACAGATTATTTCACAAAGTGGATTGAGGCAATCCACACTCGGCAAGCATCGGACTCGATAATAATTTAGTTTCTTGAAACAAATATTTGGTCACGTTTTGGATGTCCTAAAAAACTTTTTACAGATAACGTAGCCGCTTTAAAGTCCAAAAATATGATTGACTTTTGTAGCAAATACAAAATTACATTACGACATTCTACTGCATATTATCCACAAGGTAACGGATTGGACGAATCCTCAAACAAGTCATTGGTCAACATCATTAAAAAGATGCTAAAACCAATAAGAAGAGTTGGCATAAAAAATTGGTTAATGCACTATGGGTAGATAGGGTGAGCCAAAAGAAGCCAATAGGTATGTCTCCATTCGAGATTGTATATGGTATTGACACGATATTCCCAACATCTCTTGCAATCTCGGTTGTAAAACTTTTACAGCAAACTGGTAGCGAGGAAGATCATTTTCAGTGGAGAATAAATCAAATGATCCATTAACAGTAGACAAGAGAGGAAGTTTTTCAGAATACCTTTAGGCTACAAGAGAGAATTAAAAATATTTATGATCACAAGGCAAAGGTGGACAAATTTCAGATTGAAGACATAGTGTTATTGTGGGATGCTAGAAACGAGGATAAAGGAAAGCATGACAAGTTCGAGGACTTGTGGAAGGGAACATATTGAATTGCTGCATATAGAGGGAAAAATGCTTTTCAACTGAAAGAAATGAACGGGCAAGATTGTCCAAGAGGACCAATAAATGGCCAGCTTCTGAAACAGTACTATCTCTAAGGAGTTTTCTGCCATCACATTTTGTCATTGTACATACCATTTTGTTCCTTTCATTGCAAAGTTTGCACTGTCACCATTCATTTAGCTTGGGGCCTAAAGTGAAGGCTATAAAGCTGAATGTCTGGCTTCAGTTTTTGAGTATTTAGCATCAATTGTTTGAGTTAGTCTCAGTTGAGTAAGTTTAGTTATGAGTCTTGAGTCAAGGTGTTTTTTTGGTGGTGTAAAGTTATTGACTCCATATTTCCCAATGGATGAAACCACTAGTATGCTTTTCCAAAGGTTTGTGGTTCTTGGCACCTCCCAGGAGCTACCATCCTGATTGTAGCCAATGTTAGTGTCAGTGTCTTCACACTTTCGTCGGTGGTCAAATTGCTCTTTTGCATGCATATTAGGTGTCTCATTCAATTAACTACATTCCATTAGGTCATGGATCAACTGATGGTAGTGCTTTCATGTCCGTTTCTCTCATGACATCCACCTGCTGACCCTTTTATAAATTTTTTTCAGTCATTCACAATCATCCTGTTTCATTTCACGTATAACAACTAGTCCTAGGGTTTAGTCCCATTAGGTCTTATGGTTTGTCAATCATGCTCAAATAAAGAGGTCCACAGGCACATGAAGGTTCATAAAGTCATCAGTTTACTTCTGATATGCTCGATAAATCTTTTTCACCTCAAAACTCTGTTTTGAGGTGAAAACAAAGTATTTTTCTATTTTAATGATTTTCATCTAAATTCAATTATTTTTATATGTAATAAGCACTCAGCAGCTATTCCTAGTCACCATGCCAATTCCTGCCACTACAAAAGCAAAAGTATCAAGACATAAGTCCATCAAATTGCCAAGAAAAGGGGTCAAGCTTCAAACTGAAAAACAGAGTTTTGAAAAAAGTTACCAAGACTTTAGAAAAGTGGGTTTGAAATGAAGAAAAATCGAAAGTGTATGGTATATAAAGAAAATTCATGATAGCAAGCCATTCCATTGTGCAAAAAGTCAAGTAGAGAGCTAAAATCGTTTTGAAGGAAGATTGAGCAAAGGAGGAAGAAAACCCGAAATTTGCAGCAAGTTTACCTGGCGTTGTTCATCATAGGGTTAGCATTGCGCATCAAAGGGGCACTGTGCATCAGGCAGCGTTTTCCTGTGTAAAAATGCACTGGCGTTGCGCATCAGGAAGGTGTTGCGCATTGGGTTCAGCGCGTTGCGCATTGAGTTGCCAAGGTTCCAAATCACCCAAAATCATCCTCTATCAATTCTTTTGCTACATTCACCTCCTAACAAGTAAGTGTTCATATATCCTAAGTTTAAATAGGGTTTTCCATGTTTGGTTCATGATTTTTGCTTCCTAAAGGTCAAACCCTAGCTTTCCTCCATACTCTATTTCACATCATTACAAAACCACAATCCCTTGTCCCTTTTCCCAACTTCATTGCACTAAAACTACCACTTGATTCTATTTTCCCTAAGAAACCAATCCCTTTATCAAACCCTAATTCTGTCATACATCAAAACCCTAGTTCCCCAAATCCTTCCCTTCATTCCCCTACCTCACCTCATTACTATTGTTCCATTTACAAAATCTCTTCATACTCACCTTTTTCTTCCTACCTATTATCCATTATTCACCATATCATCACCACATTATCTCATAGAGACAAGCATGGAAATAGGCAGTGAATCAGATTTTGAAGAGGACATGCTTAGTGATAGCACAAGAGAAATAAATTTGCAGCAATGGAAACCTAAAAAAGGTGGAAAAATCATCAGGGAGGAACCTATCAGCATGAGTGAACTCCTTGCTTGCCCACTAGCCACCACATGTTTTAGATATCAGTCCTGTTTTGAGTTTTGTGAAATGGTTGAGAGGGTCAAAATTCACCATCAGTTAGCAAGGCGGTTTGTGATAAACATGGATAACAATATGGCACATCTTGTTGTGGTAAACTTCACTCTTTCACCAACTATCATTGCAAAATCCACAAGAATTCCAGATGTAGGTGAAAACTGGAACAAAAGGCAAAATATTAGTAAGCAGCATTATGAGCCTCAGCAGGGTGTTTCCTTTTAAATTCCTAGAGGACTGGTATGTTCCACTCATGAAACTTATCATTAAATACTTTACATGTGAGGGTAGGTTCTCCAAACTTTATGCCTACCACATCAGATTGCTCATGCACTTCACCAGGGTCAGAATGATGAGCATCCCTTATTTCATATGCAAAAACATAGAGAGGATGACAATGATTGCAAAGAGAAAACCATATCCACAGCAACTCAAAAGAATTTATCAATTTTCTGTCATCAAAATTATTGCTTTACATCAGCTCATCAGTTTGGAATGCCATGGGAAACTTTCATTGCCCATGAGTGCTTCAAGGGGCCTCAAATATTTTCAGATCCCTAAGAGGAAGGTGAACCTTCTGGGAAACAAAACGAGCCTGAAAATTAAACAGAGGAGGTTCCTATGATTGTTACCTATGAAAGAGGCACTAGGATTCTCTTTGCAGCTGCCAAGCGAGTACTATCTCCACAAGGAGTGGAAGGGGTATCAACTTCATCTACAGACCACAAGAAAATGCTATCTCCACCTAGTGTGGAAGGGGCTTTGCCTTCTTCTCCAACTGAACAGGTAAAGGTTGGGTGGCAACAGAAGGATAGAGATAAGGGAAAGCAAAAGATGCATGAGGAGAGCCTTACTAAAGTGCTAGATAGAGAGTTTATTTTGATTGAGGAGGATGTCACTGACTTGGGCTCTCAAGGCTCAAGAATCAAGGACATCATTATCAAAGAGAACGAGGCTGAAATACAAGCTTTATCACTTAACCTTGAGAGGGCCAAATGGATCATCAACTTTCTTGAGCAGGAAAACAAACAACTGATAGATAAGCAAGCTATTATTAGGCTGTAAATGATTAGGGAAGATAGGCAAGAGTCAAAGAAAACAAAGATTGAGATGACCCCCCTTGAGCAAGAAATTGAGAATGACTGAGATACATGATTGGAAAGGATGAACATTCACCTTGAGAAGTTGCTAGAGAAGGCCCATAAAGAAAAGAAAATGCTTCACCATATGGCCTATCATTATTTGACCGAGAATAGAATATGCAACATAAGGGTTAAGCAACTTAAAGCTAAGTTAAGGAGATCCTTGAGGAAAAGGAAAGACCATGATAAACTCAAAATCTTGGCTGAAGCTTCATTAGCTCAACAAAGCACTTAATGAGGTTGCCTCTTACCAAATTTGAGGAAATTTCGGAATTTTTTGTCATTTTGCATTTTTGAAAATAGAAACACAGGAAATTCCGGTGGCGCTGCACATTGAATTGGTGCATCCTCTTGACAAATGGCTTATAGATTTGGATTTATAATCAAAAAATAAGCAATCCCAGAATGTTTCATCAATTTTGGAGAAGATCTAGACACCAAAAGGGCAAAAAACACTCAAAATATTCCCTCTCTGCCACTTTTTGGACCCACAAGAAGTAGTCTTGGGAGAATCAATGTTTGAAGTGGAGAATCAACTCCAAATTAAAAAATTCGAAGTGTTCTAGAAACTAGACAGATAGAGATTTCTAACAAGCTATCTTGGACCTAATTTGGATGAGTGAAAGGTCTCCAAAAGCTTCCCTAAAGCGGCGTTGTGCATTACACTCAGGGCACTGCGCATCACGCAGATTTTGTCAATTTTGCCTAAAACTCAAAATTTCACCCAGTTGCTTCAGTGGTTGAATTTTCTTCTTTCTTAGGTAAATTTATGCATGGAAAATGATGTATTTTATGTAATTATAGATGAAAATCACCTCATAGGGTAGATACATCAAGTTCCAAGTGGTTTTTAGCTGTAATTAATTGGTTCCCTAAGTTTTAGAGGCAAGTTGTTCCACTACCTGCTTTTGTGTTCCTAGTTTAGATATGGTTGAAACCACCCCTTTTCTCATGGATTCGACCCTGATAGCTAGCATGAGTGGTTTTCTTGCCTATATTATGTAATTTCTTAGTCATTTGTAAAGGTTGGACATTGGTGGAAGTGGTGGCACTCATTGAACATTTGTATCAGCAGTTTGGCAAGGAATAAAACCAGGTTTCACAACTATTTTTGTGGGATTCTTGTGACATTGAGTTTATGTATTGTTTCTTCTTTGTAATGAGTTTTTCTTATGTTTTATATGTATCCAAATCCATATTTCTCTTCTAAAACCAAATGAATCAAGGTGAATGGACAAAATACATTATTGTGCTTTGTCTTGGGAATGCATTTGGTTTTCAACATTTTCAACTGTTTGAAGAGAATTTGTAGTTTTCTTTATGCCCTCCTCAAGTCCTCAACTATCTTAATATACCATCTTAATCCATTTCCAGTACATAAACCCTTGTCTACCTCACCCCATAGAACATGACTGTATCCCTAAGTTGATTTCCCGAACCTATCTACCTTCTCCAATTGATCCAACAACCAAAACCTAAAAATCAGACCAGAAACCTTGAGCTACTATACCTAGCCTAAAATCTACATTAAATTCAGTCATCTCAAGCCTTAATTGCCAATATCCTAGTTGAGATTGACAAGGAGAGAGCCCTCTCCCGACCTGGTAGGGCTAGCTACCAGGTTAAGCATGGTTTGATGTTACCCTAGACCTGCCTTCCTTCAGCCTGAGGTAGATCTAGGCCCTAACAGGCTCCTCAGCTTCTTAAGGAGCCTAAGATTTTTGGTTACAGTTTTGCACCAATGGGAATGCGAGAGAAACACCTAGTTTCTACCTGTCTCAAATCGAGATGGTGTATAAAGTATGGTATGTTATAGCGTTATCTTTGTATCATAGGTTGGGGCGGTTACTTGAGATAAACTTTGCAGCTAGAGGGGAATGGAAACAATGGTTAAATTAATAGTTTTTGTGACTAGAAATATAGTTCTTCTCGATTATGTGATGTTGATTTCTATATTTTTTAGCAATCTTATTTCTCATATGCATATGTTTACTGGTTTCTGGTTTTTTATCATGATTTTTCCTCTGCATGTTGATAATTGAGTTTCCTTATTTAAGCTCGAATTGTCGGGGCAAGCACTCTAGAGAGCAAGGGTTTTAGAAAATGATCATGGTGAAGTCTCCGAACTCAGGGCTCAGGGGGTATGAGGGACAACATTCTTATTCTCATGATACCTCCCACCTATGGATGGTTTTTAATTACATCTACTTGTTGGCTCAAGTGGTGGAATTCTGAAGGGATGCAGCATTGTTCTGCTTTGCATTTATTTTTCGGTCATTCATTAAGTTAACACTTGCTTTTCGGGTGGTTCTCTGTACAAATTATATTCTAGGTCTTCCTACATTGTCTTTACTTTTTCCCTTTGTACAGTGGGCTGGGTACGAGCATGAGAAATTGGTAGAAGGGTGAAGACTGGGCTCCCGGCCTTGGAAAACATGTTGAAGTCTCATTGTTGTAGTGGAGCCTCCAGTTGAGGCAAAAGAGGCATAAGAAATAATGAAGATAAAGGAAAATAAGTAGATCCATATTTCGGTGAGAGTGAATGGAAGAGGACCATACGACAGAGGACTGAACAATGGGAGATTGCACCACAGGTGACTGCATAGAAGGGGACTAGGTGGCAAGGGCTGACATAGAGGGGGACTGCGCGGCAAGGTATTGTGTAGAAGAAGACTGCGCAGAAAGGGGTTGCATGGAAAATGGGACGAAAAACAAATTTTGAGAATCTTTAGGCCACAGTCAAGTTTTATTGCGAAGGGACCCCAATGCATGTGAAACAATTAATTGTGAAATAGGAGGCAGAGTTGAAGTCACAAGCTAAGTTTGAACTACCAGTCGAAGAATGGGGGAAACTCATCATGGACCTTGGGTACACATGCGATTGTCTCACCTTGTTCAGACAATCCATTCATATTTACTGGTTAATGAAGTGCATAGTTTCCAAAGCAATAACCGCGACCACCATCACAGTGACGCACAATGAGGCCGAGCTGAGTCTACAAGACATTCAAAACGAGCTCCAGCTTATCTAACTTCAGTTGTAGAATCAGAATGCTTATCTGGGGCACATCGAATGACATAACCCATGCCTATCATAATCTGAATTGCCAGGATCAAGCGCTAAAAATCCTGCTCCAGTGGAATTGTCAAATGAGTAATGGATCGAAGCTATGACTCTTAATTTTGGCTTATTTTTTTTTGTTTATGTCGAGTAGCATTTATGATTTCAGTTTGATGTTTATTATTTGGTTTCCATACTATTAACCTTATAAGGGTTGGCTAAAAAAACTTAAACTATTTATGTCTTGCATGGCTTATAATGTGATTAGGTGGCCAACAGATGGTTTCCCACTAGGCAGGTTGAGGCCACCAAATGAACCATATATTTGTAGGCTACCTATTTATAAATGAATGAATGAAAAATATTGCCAAACTTACAAAAATAAATGTGCGAGAGATTTTTTTGGGGTTTCCATATGAATTACGTAATATGATTGTTTAAGAGGTCATGTTATTTGAATTACATTTTTTCCCCTACTTCTATCATGGGGAATTTGGTTGCTCAATTCCATGAAAAATCACCTGAACGAGTGGCTGCCCAATCCATTGAAATTTTTTCTATGTTGGACGCTTCTTAATCTCCTCCGAGACGTTGTATCATTCATGGAGAAACTATTAACCAATCATTTTCGTGGAGTTGTTTTATACATTTCTTCCAATCACTATTTTAAAATGAAAAGTGGTTTGTGTTTCGGAACCAATAATTTCTCTGAGCTCATGAGTCTTAAGCTACTATTGTCATTTGTTACTAGAGAACTGAATATTCATAAAATGCAAAGTTTAAGTGACTCTAATATTGTAATAAATCAGTTAACAATAATAGTAGATGTCATATGTATATACTATACCCTATTATTGAAGAAATATTTTTCTTAAAGCAATCTTTTGACTATGTCTCATGTTGCGACATAAATTCTTTCGTTGATGCCCTGTCTAAAGGAGGGGCTACTAAGGTTATGGGAAAATGAAATATTCTGAATTTGTAGATGATCAAAAGTAAGCTTCATATCATTTGCTCAGTAGGGAGGGAATGTTTCAAGACACTTGAGTTTATATGTCGTCATATTTATCTATACTTTGAATATGGGGAAAGTCTATGGGGAAACTCTATATGATGTTTTTTTAGAGGATTGAACCATCTGAGTTTAGATGAGTCACTATCAACTGGATTTGGCTGGTGAGTTATCTCAGTGCAGAAGTCCACATGCAAAATGTAATTTTCAAATATAATGAAAGTTATAATTTCTTTTTGGTAAAAAAAAAAAAATACATTTTTAAATATAAAAATAAGTTTATTCTAACCAAAATGATTAAATATTCAAATTAAACCTATTGAATAATTACATTTTTAAATATAAATCTAAGTTTAACTTAACCGAAATTGTTAACATTCAAATTATGCAAATTATATAATTAAAATTGCAACCATTAAATTACAGTTTTGAACCTAGATATAGATTCATTACCTTCAAAATTTCTAAACATTTAAAATATACAAACTAAACAATTTAAAATTTGATGCAGGAGCATTCGGCTGAGAAATATCATTGTATTTTCATAGACATAGGGGATCTTGTGTTTTCAAGGAAGTTGGTTTCATGAATATTAAATTAATTTAATTATTAAGGTTTTAAGTAATTTTAAGGAAAGATATTTAGAATAGGGATTAATTAAATATTGCGAGGCATATTTGTAAATGTTCTCGAATGTTGGAGAACATGAGATAATTAAGATAGTTGAGAGATTGAGAGATTTGGGAATTAATTGTAAATCTTAGATTAGGAATTAGTTCATGATTTTGTGGATTAGAGAGAATCCTTAGAGATAAAGAAGAGATTTTAGGATTCTATTGAGAAGGTCATGGATCTGAACCAGGAAATGGGTTACAAAACCTTTTGTATAAATGTAAGCCTAAAAGGCATAGAAGAGGGTTAGCTAGTTATGAATTAGTTCAGAGATTAGATAGGTTTGATTGTATGCCTACAGGAAAGAAAGGGAAAAGGCCACTGATTAGAAAATCGAGCCAGAGAGAAAGGATGTAATTATTTGTTTATATACACAGAGACTTCGATTCCTGAGTATGTGATGTGTGTATATTGATGGAATTATAGATTCTGTGTAAATTAGAGTAATTCTGCATAGTATATATATGTGGGTGGAATTAAGCAAAACACAGAGAAGAAGTGGAAGATGGAGGACCATGATCTGATCATTTGAATCAATTTGAAGAATCAAAGTTTAAGCTTAGGAGTGACAATGTTTAAGAGTATGCGGAAGTAAGTTCAGGAGGAAGTTGTGTTGCAGAACAACCAAAGACCAGAAACCCTGGAGAACACCTAATACATAGAAGAACAGAGAGAGGACAGTGCACAAAGGAGGAGTACAACAATCAGAAGTGATTGAACAAGTTCAGAAGGGATAAACGTACAAAGGAAAATATAGACAAGTTGGGTGAATAGAACAAAACACTGAGAAATCACATAAAGACGAAGGAAAGGAAAGGCATGATGAAATGAAGTAACCGTGCGCACGAACCGTTGGATCAGTGAGATCAATGGACGAGATTGTGTGAGATGAATGGTAGAGATATTATTGTGCAAAATAAAGTCAAGAAGTGAAGGGATCAAATTAAGCTACGTGTTAGCTGAATAGTGGCACAGTTTTCATAGGCGGTAAGTAGTTTCTCATGCGCCCTCAAAGTGGTAAACGGTATTTCTATGAGTTCACATGATTAGCCTTATGAAGTGACATGTAGCACACAGAGGAAAGATAAAACCACTTTTCTCGCATGCTCTCAGTCTAATATCGATCATGCATGCAATCTGTGCAAGATTAAGTGATCAGCGTTGGGTTGAGGTAGGAGGAATAAACGGTGGAGATTTAATGCACTAAGGGGTTAGTGTGAAGAAGTGAGAAGACAACACAATAACCATCAGATTGAGGAGACGGATCAACGGTGTAGATTGAACACAATAAAGGGAGCATTGGTATACGTGAAAAGGTCTGTGAAATGGCGGAAAGGTAAGGTTTATGTTGGTTTATGGAATATTTGTATTCTATGAGAGTTATAATAGAAATGAGCAGATAATGTATTATGGGTTAAGTTGAGTTTAACCAAAGTCTAAAGACCATGGTATGGTTAATATGTGCAAGTGATTACCGAAGGGTTAAGTGATAAGGATTAAGAATTAATTAGAGATCTATTAAAGTTTAAGACTTTGGATAGTTAATTAAATGTTTCTGCATAAAGTTTAATTAAGAACATTAAACCTTGGTTATAGAGGGTTTTCACCATGGATTAGGTGATTAATCTTGGGACACAGTGTGAAATGCAATTTTATTTGCATATTGTGGGTAAGAGCGGCTTAGGTTAGCATCATTTGGTATCAGAGTTGAATAAGGAGATTCTATGTGTAAAAGTTCTTTGAGAAACTTAGAACAGAGTTATGTTTTTAAGGTGTGTATGTAGGTGAATGGTGATGAAAGTAGGCAAGAGGAGATCATATTTTAAATCTGACAAAAAGTAGGCACACAGAGATAAAGTGTAGCAGAATTTGCAGATGCAAAGAAATAAAGAACAAACCATTCAAAGTGCAGGTGAATGGTAGAACAAGATCATGCAAATATCTTGAAGGTGAGATGATATGTTTTTGTTTTATTATGGTTTGAAGATTGTGGTCCAGGCCGTAGATGAAAGAAGGTATCTCAGCAAAGAAGTAGTAGTGAAGAAAGTTAGTAAGAATTTCTAAGTGAAAGAAGTGGTGGCCAGAACCTAGTATTTCATTTGTGATTGAAATACAAGAGGATAATTATGTTCTTAAAAGGTACAGATGAGTTGAAGCCTAGAAGGAGTAGAGAGAAGTTCTCAAAGAGTTTACAGAGATAGAGAACCAAGTGCTTGCCAAAATACCAAGTATAGAGGAGAGCTTGGTGAGGTAAGTGGCAGTAGGGAGGACTTGTTGTTACAGAGGCTTTAGTAGAGCTCAGAGTAAGTGAATGAGGAGCTCATGAAGATAGAGGAGAAAACAATTACTAATAGTCATAGTAAAGGTTCTAAGGAAGACCACATCAGAAGAAATGTGAAGAAAGCAGATGCCAAGGAAAATGGCATACAAATACAATTAAGTGAATAAGAATATGAGAGGGAGAAGGTTGAGATTGCAGTCAATATTGAGTTCTTGCTGGGGATGTTGCAGATGATTAAGGATGACCAAAAGCATGGTTATGTCATGAGGAAGAAAGTAAAGTGGCAGAGGCTACAAGAGAAGAGAATTCAACAGGTGAATATGTAGTTAGCAGAGGAGTTGAACTAAGAGAAGCTGAGTTGAAAATAGAATTTTCCATTTGTGAAGCAAAACAAGGTGAAGTTCTAGGTGAAGATGAAGACTAGAAATCTGTGAAAGATCTTGAGAATTCAAGATAGGAAGAATTTTACTTTGCTGAGGAAGGAATTATTGATGATTTTCTAAACTGTTGGACAAATTCAAATCAGCAAGAGGATGTAAAACCTTTTATATTTGAAGCTAATAATTTTGATGTGATTACAAGTTTTGCAGAAGATGAGCAATCTTTTGAAGCTGTCAAAAGTATGGAAGAGTATTTTTCAAAAGACAACTAATCTGAGGTAAAGAGGGATGGAAAATGTCTCTTAAATGAGAAAAGCAGTGAATTATTGGGGCAAAAAGAATTTAGCAAAGCATTGATGTTTGAAGCTGTTACAACATAGGAACAATTTCTTGTGAAAGAAGGAGATGAGATTCAGTTTGAAGAACTGATATGTGAAGCAGCAATTGAGACTATTGAACCTTGTAATTTTCAAACTGATAAATTACGTACAAATGCAGGGATTATAAGCGATGATGAATTACTAATGAAGTGTCATAGAGAACTTGAATTACTAGAATATTTGCTAGAAAACTCAGAGTATGATAGTGTGATTGTAGAAGAAGGAGTTCATTACAGTGGACAAGAGCAGAAAGACATCATTGAAGAAAATTGTGTGGAAGAGAGACTTGCTGACAATCTTGAGAGTACTTTAAAGAATTCTTTAGACAGGTTAAATTAGCATATTGATGTGCTGATAGAGAAGGAAAAATTAGAGCAACATACTGAAATTTTACCAAAGGAAGAAGAGGCATTGAGGCCTTGTGTTTTTTATTTTAGTAATTGTTTTGTGAGTGTAGGTTTTGTTGCAGATGTTGGAGGGAATTGGCACATATGAGAAGCCAAGTAAAGATGGAAGAGGAAGATTTTGTGGAAGTATTTAATCCATGGAACAAAGATATTATGTTGTTGGAAAGAATGTTAGAGAATCAGGATTTGATGTAGAAAGAGATAATCATAAAAGAGGGTAAGGATGAAGGGGCGGTAGTAAGAGTCCGATGACTTCAAAGAGAAGATAATGAATAACAGTTTGAAGATGAGTGGACAGAGTACAACAAAAAACTGAAGCAAAGAGAAAGAGGTAGTAGTAAATGGCAGAGTATGTACCAACTCAAGGATATGTTGGAGATAGAGATTGAAGAATTATGGTAGTTAATGATGAAGCAGTCTAGATGGAGGAGATTGATAGCAACAGGAAGAATGATCAATCAAAATTTGAACCTGATTGACAAGGTGAGGAAGATGAAATAGAAGATAGCAGATATACAATAGCAGCAAAGGTGCAGAGTGTTTGGACAATTACAAATTAAATTTTGGGACCCTGGAGGTTTTCTATCAGCATATGGGAACACATGATCAGGGGATCATGAATGTTTTCAACCTTGGGAGTCGAATGCGGGAACATTCGGCTCAGAAATATCATTGTATTTTAATAGACATATGGGGTCTTGTATTTTCAAGGAAGTTGGTTTTGTGAATATTAAATTAATGTAATTATTAAGATTTTGAGTAATTTTAAGGAGAGATATTTAGAATGGGGATTAATTAAGTATTGTGAGTAATATTTGTAAATGTTCTCGAATGTTGGAGAAAATGAGAGAATTAGGATAGTTGAGAGATTGAGAGATTTGGGAATTAATTGTAAATCTTAGATTAGGAATTAGTTCATGATTTTGTGTATTAGAAAGGATCCTTAGAGATAAAGAAGAGGTTTTAGGATTCCGTTGAGAAGGTTATGGATCTGAACCAGGAAATGGGTTATAGAACCTTTGTATAAATGTAGCCTAAAAGGCATAGAAGAGGGTTAGCTAGCTATGAATTAGTTCAAAGATTAGATAGGTTTGATTGTAAGCCTACGGGTAGGAAAAGGAAAAGTCCACTGATTAGAAAATTAGGCATAAGAGAGAGAGAGAGACTCATTATGTAATTATTTGTTTATATATACATAGAGACTTCAATTCCTGGGTGTGTGATGTGTGTTGATTGATGGAATTATAGATTGTGTGTGAATTAGAGTAATTCTGCATAGTATGTGTATGTAAGTGGAATTAAGCAGAATGCATAGAAGAAGTGGACGATGAAGGATCGTGATATAATCGTTTGAATAAGTTTGAAGGATCAAAGTTGAAGCTCAGGAGTGATAGTTTTTAAGAGCACGCTAAAGTAAGTTCAGGAGGAAGTTGTGTTGCAAAAAAACCAAAGACTGGAAACTCTGGTGAACACCTAATACACAGAAGAATAGAGAGAGGACAGTGCACGGAGGAGGAGTACATCAATAGTAAGTGATTGAACAAGTTCAGAAGGGATAAACACATAAAGGAAAATATAGGCGAGTTGGGTGAATAGACTAGAACACTAAGAAATTGCATAAAGACGAAGGAAAGGAAAGGCACGAAGAAATGAAGTAACAGTGCACAGGAACCATTGGATCAGTTAGATCAACGGATGAGATTGTGTGAGATGAATGCCAAAGATCTTATCGCACAAAATAAAGTCAAGAAGTGAAGGGATCAGATTAAGCCACATGTTAGCTGAATACTGGCATGGTCTTCATAGGTGGTAAGTAGTTTCTCATGCGCCCTCAAGTGGTAAACGATATTTCTATGAGTTCATGCTATTAGCCTTAGCGGGTGACACGTAGCATGCGGAGGAAAGAGAAAACCACTTTTCTCATGTGCTCCTAGTCTAATATCGATCGTGCATGTAGTTTGCTCGAGATTACGCGATCATCGTTGGATTGAGGTAGGCAGAATAAATGATGGAGATTTAATTGGATAAGTAGTCAGTTTGAAGAAGTGAGCAGACGATGGGATAGCCGTCGGATCAAGGAGACATATCAATGGTGCGGATTGAACGCGATAAAGGGAGCATCGGTATATGTGCAAAGGTTTGTGGAATGATGGAAAGGTAAGGTTTAAGTTGGTTTATGGAATATTTCTATTATAGGAGAGTTATAATAGAAATGAGCGGAATAATGTATTATGGGGTAAGTTGAGTTTAACCAAAGTGTAAAGACCATAGTATGGTTAATATGCGCAAGTGATTACCGAAGGGTTAAGTTATAAGGATTAAGAATTAATTAGAGGTCTATTAAAGTTTAAGACTTTGGATAGTTAATTAAATGTTTCCGCATAGAGTTTAATTAAGAACATTAAACCTTGGTTATAAAGGGTTTTCACCATGGATCAAGTAACTAATCTTGGGACACAGTGTGACATGCAATTTATTTGCATATTGTGGGTAAGAGCCGCTTAGGCTGGCATCAAAATTACAATTATTATAATTCATAACTATCTATATTTCTAGCTCCGAAAATCACCTCTTTAGACTCTAGTATTCTCAATGTACTTACAGTGTCTTTTCTGTTAGAGGGTTCATAACTAACTATATTTCTAGCTCCAAAAATCACCTCTTTAGACTCTTGTGTTCTCAATGTATTTAAAGTGTCTTTTCTGTTAGAGGGTTTTAAGTAGGCTAGGGCTACATAAGGTTTTGTTGGGAAATTCTCAGGATGGTAATTCAGCAGTGTAAAATTCATAATGTTGCTTGTACTTTGTTCTTTTATTAAATACTTTTGAAACAAATTTGTAAATGTTTTCAGAAATAAGAAACAAACTCAAAATTATTAAAAAATGAAATTAGATTTTATAAAAAATTAATTAATAATTTAAGACAAATTGAGCTTTTCTATTAATTTTTGGAGAAATTAACATAAAAATAATACAAATGTTATGCTAAACATGTCATGTTTTAAAGTTTCTGTTTAGATCTAATCCATGTTATGTTTTGAGTTTTGTTAAAATCTAATTAACCTTAATTTTGTTTATTAATATGAGTTTTTGATTACAGATTTAGTATAATAAAAATTTAGTGAAATACTTAAATTATGGAAAATTTACCCTCAAACTTATTATTTCAAAACAACCCTAAAATTCCAAACAAATTAAACCATAAAATATGAAAAATTACTTTAAAAAAATAAAAAACACAGCCACCAAAGCGAACACAATTTCAATGCGCACATATGTAAATTGCCCAATGCCCATTTATCGAAATAAGAGCATTAAGGTGACGAATTAAGGTGAGACTTGGTGCATGTTGTTATTCATTATTGGGCTTATATCCCCATTTTTCAGCTAGCAAAGCGAACGCTATTTGAGCACACAACAATCTAAGTTTCTCTCCTCAATGCACGGCCACGTGGATTGAGGGAAGGGTGGATGGGACAAGGGATTCACGGATCTGAATATATATTCTAATTTCTTTTATATTAAACATTAATATTTTTAGTTTTAAGTATGTAATCTTCAATGAAAAAATCACAATTTTGTAATCATTAACTCATTTATTCACATGAACTTAAAATACACACCAAAAGCTTTTATACTACCATATGCGCAATGCTTATGGTCTAGTACGAACAAACTGACTTTGTCGTTCTGTTTCGGTAGAAGAGGATGTCTTAACCAATGGAGAAAACGACGTAAAGTCTTTAACATTATGTATAAGAATAAACGAAAACAAAGCTTTGGTCGGACTCTTTATTGGGTACGATGCACAACAAAATTCATACTTCGAACAACAGCAAATGAAATCAATTGGAGCGTCTCTAAAATGTCCGGCAGAAAGAACAGATCGGAGATGTAGATCATTGAAGCTAGTTCCATCATCAACTTTTACATAGTGTCATTGTTCTTTCTGAGTTGTAGTTGTACATAGCGTCCTTAACATATATTATTGGTTTTCATGTGCAACCAATAATCTGACTCCAAGATGCTTTGTCATTAGATAATTGGGTACCAATTTCAATTTCATCATTATATCCCTCTGATTTGACAGTACCGTGATGCAATGACAACTGCCTTCTGTCGAAAATGTCCTCCAAATGTTGGCAGCCAAGGGAAAAGCTTCCGTAACCATAAATCGTAAAAGAGAAGACTGACAGATTACTGGTGGGCAATGGTTAAGGAATTTGTTATAGGGCATTAAATGTCTGTTTAGCTGCATATTCTTTAACCCGATAACACACCGTTATTATTTTTTATTTATAAAGTCATCGCGCACATATGTGTTATTGAGTTAAGGTGTATGCAGCGGGCATTCAATGCCTTATGGCAGGCTCGTTAGCCATTGCCATTATCAAGTAATTTCACCAATGGGGTTAGAGTTTCACAATATAGCATTAATTTTACTTGAAAAAATAGTATCCAACTATTTGTTTTCACTAATATATGACACTAATTTAAACATGTTTTAAGCAGGTTTTTTCCGTTTATTGTATTTTCTAAATTATTCTGTTATTATTATAAATACAAATTATGTTAGTTATTATTATGTATGATATGCATATTGGTAAAATTTAGGCAAAGGATAATAGTTTTTCTCGAAATTACTCTTGATAAATTTAATTGATAAAGATATATATTAAATCTATAAATATTTAGCTTAAATATATATTAACTTTAAATATCATGGGATGAGAGAGATGAGATTCCTCAAGTAAACACTTTTTTAAATCCGAAAATTTTGAAAAAAGTATTTGCTATTTAAGAGATTTAACCTTTCTCACAAGTGTGAAATGTAAAATGAATCTCTAATTATATTTATAATAATATATATCGTTTAGAAATAAAAAATATAAATAAATTAAAATAAAAATATAACCATAATCTTATGTAAAAAAATAATGAGAATAAATCCCAGTCAATGCCATATTAACATTATAAACCAAAATATTTTTCGTTACTCCAAAACACCTATGTTAATTAGAATTTTTCCACAAAACTAACCATTAAAAATGTATATCAACAAAAAAAACATATTTATATGAAAAATGAATACATATAAACTTAAAAAAAATTTACACTATCACATTATTACTATGCAAACAAATTATAATATCACAACAACCCAAAGTAGTAATATCTGTAGTGATTTCTCAATGTATATGGATATAAATATAAGAAGCCTTTTACTATTACATGGAAACGTACCACTATTTTATATTCATTTCTTAAATCATTTTTTATTTTATTTTTAGTAACGGTAGTTTTAAGTATGGATTTATTTAAACTTTTGATTTACCAAAATGGATGAATCAAATTTATAAAGTAGTAATTTCTTACCTTGTCATTGTATATGTTTAAAGGATATAAATATAAGAAGCCTCTTACTAATACACGGAAACGTACCACTATTTTATATTTTTTTTAATATTTTTATTTATTTATATTATATTTTAAATATTTTTTATTTTTATATTATTTTTTTATTTTTAATAAGGGTAGTTTTAAGTATGGATTTATTTAAACTTTTGATTTCTCAAAATGGATGAATCAATTTAATAAATGGAAATAATATCAATTCGCCAATGAAAAAAAAAATTATATATAGATGCTTTTTTTGGACAATATAATAATAAAATATTATGTTGAAGGAATTATTTTTAGGATGGTAATTTTTATTGTTTAAATTTTGTTTTTTAATGCATAAATGAATTACAGATTTCTTGCTTGCAATTACAATAATTGTGATGTAGGAGTATTAAAAACTTATCAAAACCATCAATCTTTTAAGAAAAGTTTCAAAATTGGATTCAATATTGTAAAGAAATTCTAATTTTTTAATTGTAAATATTCATTATTTCTTTTAATTATTATAGAATAGTTTTAGAAAAGCTAGGAATATGAGAGATTTTTTAAATAAGACAAAAGCAAAGCTACTTTGAAAAACATGACAACTTTAGGGAATAAATCATGAGAGATTTGGGGAATACAACAAGGATTCATTTAGGGATCTAAGAAAGGATAATTTTCTTCTAGCTTTATAGTTAGTCATTATAAGCCTAGGGGAAAATCTAATGAGACCAGGAGAGGAAGAGAGTTTATGAGATTATTTATGTATGTAAATATTTTAAGGTAATGGTATATTTTCATACATTATGTGTATGAACTATCTACATGCATGACTCCTTGAAGACTTCTTATTTGTGTGTAAAATCTGGAATTAATATGAAATTCAGCCTCTGAATTGGAGTGTTTCTTAAATAGAATTGAGCAATAGAGCTTAGAATAAAATAGAATTTGGGTAGAACCTATATAGGTCCAAAATTTTGTAGAAGTATTTATGAATTACAAGAATCTAGTGATGGATTATGGGTTTCATTGTGAATAAATCCAGAGAACAAGTAGTAGACTTGTTGTTTTAGAGAATTCTCTGTTTATGGATGGAAGGGTTGCAGGAAAACTGGATTTCTCCTACATCAAATTGTTTGGTATATTTTGAAATTTTGTGTGAAAATATTTCCTCTTACTAGATTTCTAACGATATTCACCTAAAAGTATACTCCAAAAAGGGTCAAAACTCGTAATAGTTAGATCATACTAAATGTTTTAATCACTATAATTTCTTTTCCAATTACTTTATATAATATATATGATTGGCTCCGATATTACAATAAGAATGTTATGACTCCAAAGGATACCAATTTTAAATATCAATCCGTAGTTCATACAAACTTAAGAGTTATGTGTTATCTCCACAATGAGCAAGGTTCTACTTAATATGATCTGAAGCAATGGACTAAATCAGGATGTACAAAGGCCACTTTGGAAAATCTAGTAATAATAAAAATCTTTAGAAGAAAATAGATGACCAAAACATAACTTATCCTATTATAGAGAGTATGGAAGAAATCTTTGTCTTTTTGAATGAAATTAAATGCCAAAGAGTAACTTTGGTATATTTTGCAAATAGACCAACTATATTCTAGAAAAAGCAAATTATATTATACTTGATAAAAGGAAACGAAATGCTCAACAATGTCAAAAGTAAATCATTTTTATTCTATCTAACACATAACATAAACAATATGACATAGTTGTTGGATTGAAACTACAATTATGAAAGTAAAGTATGAGTATTTGGCACATGATTCGAATGAAAAATTGCATCCACCCATGGTATTCATCCACCCACTGAATTTACCCATGGTATTGTAAGTGACATCCACCCATGGTATTCATTCACCTATAGTATTTTTCCATGGTATTGTAAGTGACATTGACCCATGGTATTCATCCTCCCATGGTATTTATCCACTCATCGAACTTACCCATGGTATTGTAAGTGACATTCACCCATGGTACTCATTCACCCATGGTATTTACCCACCCATGAGTGGTATTATGACCAAAAAAGGAAGTAACAAGTCACATTTTGTAAAAGGATAGATTGTCCAGCACAATGTATCCTTTACAGTTATTATATTTTTTAATTAAAAAAAGTTTCTTTGTGGCTTTGTTATTGTGTGTTCTCCTCTTTTCTCCTGGCATTTCAAATTTTCAGATCTTGGTTGTAGCCATAGTGGCACTAGGCTCCATGTCAATGATTTGCTTCCCTTTTTCATTCCCCTTGTCGGGTTTAGACTCAAAGTTGGAACATGCATCACACTTAGAAGCCTTCATCTCGACCACGAGTGATTGCCTAGCCAAACACTCACTTGTCTTGTGAGTGGAGCTCTTATGGAACCCACACCACTTTCTTGTGTCCTTCTTTATCTTCGTGATGTTATTCTTTGCTTGAGGATTCGACAAGTTATCTTGGGTCACCCTGCCTTGCCTTTGCCCTTTTCTCTGTGGTTTGGGGGCGCTTTTCCATTGCTTCAAATTCGCAGATCCAAATTCTCACTTTTTTGTTTAAGCTTCTGCTCAATATTGATAGCGTATTTGTACGCCATGCCGAGAGAGTACATTTACAGGAACTCCATCTCATCTTGGATGTACCTATGTAGGCATCTGCAGTACTTGACTACCAAATGTTTCTGACAATCCTTGATACCCAGCTTCATACAGACAGTATGAAAAAAATTGGTAAACTCTGGCACGTCTTGGTTCCTTCCCTGTCATACTGTGGTCCACTTTGTGTATTTATCATCTGAGCTCTCGACAAGGTAGTATTACTCCTTGATGGCATTTAAGAATGAATCCAAAGTGCGTGCGGCCGCAAATAGTGAGGACATACTCTCATCCTTCTACTAACAGTAGGTTCCCACCAGTTCTTGACGTGTGGGGTGAATTTGAGAAGAGAAAAAGTAATATTTTCCTGGTTCGAAAAATCTTTAACAGAAAAATATCCTTCTAGTATATTTAACAATTTATCTACGATGTGTGCATCTATCTGATCCTAAAATATGGGAATGTCAAAGTTAACTTGTACCTTAAAGGGTGTGGCACTTCTAGAGTAGCTGTTGGAAATATATGTGTCACTCTTGGGTAGCTAGTGAAGGATCTGGGCAAAGTTTTCCATCATATCGTTCCTCTGTCACTCGAGAGCTTCTTCGAGCAAGATTTTGAAAGGATCTCTTAACCCCTCGTCTTTCTTTTCTTCCACCATGGGAGACCATCAGGATTTGCAAGGCTTCTCTTGCACAGGTTTGACCAGTTTAAGCCCTAAGTCCTTATATCTCGACCTTGTTGGGGAAATGTAAATAAAAATAGAGGAAGAAAAGACCTCTCTGATACCACTGATCTGGATCTTGGGAGGAGGCCCCCAAAATATGAAAATTTGAAAAGCCAAGAGAAAAGAGGAGAACACACAATAACAAATCCGCAAAGAAATGTTTTCTATTAAAACCGATAATAACTATAAAGGCTACATTGTGGTGGACAATCTGTCATTTTACAATATGTGACTTGTTACATATAGCCTTTTTTGGTCACAATACCACAGGTAGAATCAATGGATGAGTAAATATCATGGGTGAATGAATACCATGGGTGGCTGTCACTTACAATACCATGGGTAAATTCCATGAGTGGATAAATGCCATGGGAGGATGAGTACCAAGGGTAAATGCCACTTACAATACCATGGGAAATACCATGGATGAATGAATACCATGGGTGGATGACACTTACAATACCATGGGTAAATTCCATGGGTGAATTAATACTATGAGTGGATGAATACAATTGGTGGATGCCATTTTCGATTCGGATCATCTAGAGCTCATATTCAAGGCTTAAACGATGTTTTGAAGTGATGAGAAATGAAAGGAAATATTTGGAGGAAATTTTGGATGCGATTTGAAGGAACCTATGTACTACTATGGGATTGTTATAGAATGCCCTATTTTTCTACAGGAAAGTATTTGAGAGAAATAATATGGGGTCTAAGAATGGTTTGAATATGGAAGAAGGTGGTGGGAGGTTATGGATGGGTGCAAGAGACCTTACTAAGAAAAGTTCTACATAGTAATCTAATTTGTGCAAAGAAGGAGAAAGACTAGAAGTCTCTTGTCGCATAGTGAGGTGATTTCCAGTGCACCAACAATTTGTAGAAATGACAGGTAATAGGAAGAAATTTGTTGAAGGAAACGATGCTCATTCATGAAAAATGATGTCAATCTACCCTATGAATTAATATGTTTCATCTGCACACAAAGCAAGTGTTTAGCTAGTAGAAACAAGATGTTCAAATGACTATCAAATCAATAATTGTAAAAAACAAAATGATAGTGAAAGGATGAGTTGTATTTGGAATAGAATCTACTCATTACATAAAAGAAAACTATTTTCGGTTCTTGTAAACATATGGTACACAACCAATCTTCCATAGAAATCTCACTTGTCAACCTATAGAGAGAATGCCTTTCTCATCATCTAGATTTTCAAAAAATAATAGTTAAATGAAGTGCATGCAAAAGAAATAAATAAAGAAATATACAAAGGAAGTGTTTTGAGCACTTGGGTTGGGCCCTAACACAAGGAGACTTAGTTACCTTGAAGAAAGCTCAGGCTGAGAGAAAAATGATGCTTACATTAACATCAAAATTCTTTAAACATGTAACACAACAATGGAAATAATAAGAAGAATTCTCCTTATTTTATAGTGACTATCTTCTCTCTAGAATTTGAATCTTTACTGAGCTGTTAAGATCTCTTATTTATACAAATGGTCATAGAGGGGTCATCTCCTTGAAGGGAGGGCAACTTCCCTGGAAAACTCCTAAAAAGGTGTATTTGGTCTCTTGGTGTACTAAGAACCATTGAGGGGTACTAGTTGTTGTTGATGGGCTTGAAGCAAGGAACAAGCCTCCTTAATATTTTATTGCTCATATTCAACATGTTTTGCACCATAAATCCTCGATGGCTTGCACAATCAATGGATTAGGCCACATGATATAGAAAATATCTCATAACCTTCCTAAGAACATTGTATAGCTTGGAAAAGATATTATCAAATGCAAAAGGAGAGGTTAAAATATGCTAAATCATAGTCAAATGGGCCTTGAATTGTACATATTTGGGAGGCCCTTCCATATGCATAATTGACATTGAAATATTTTATTCAACATGAAAATTGAAATGTTTTAATGTTCCACATCGTCCACACTATTTTTTTATTATTAATATATTTTAAAATACAAAGCAATATTGCTTAATTCCACACATTAAATATTTTATTTATGATACATATTGTCCATATTAAAAAGAAAAAACTTATTATTAATATATTTTTAAAATACAAGTCAATCTTACTCAACATTACGTATTGAAACATTTTGATTTATTATCTATATGAATTTTTTATTACTAATATTTTAAAATTCCCCCTATCAAATTATATAAAAAATTAAATGAATACACATTTTCTTCTCATTAACTTCCAATTAACCTTTTCTCTTTAAACATTATTTTATTATAGTGAAAACACACATCACAGTAATATATATTAATAAAAATAGATATTTAAGTTAATATATTTAAAGTTTGTATTGAACTATTTTTAAAAAGAAGCATTTTCTTGATACTCCTAAAGATATAAGATTTTTAACTTAATTATTCTATATACAAAATTGATTATAAATTATTATTAAATTTGTTATTTATAATATGAGTGAAATACTTTATTAAATATTACATCTCGACTATAAAATAATTATAAATATAAATAGATATTATATAGATTGCAATATAACTAATTGAATAAGATGTTTTACATATTTTACTTTAATAATGAAAATAAATATATTTATTTTAATTTTTAAAAAATAGATGAACTCCACATTAAACACAAAAATCAATTTTTAAAATACACCTCAATACAATTAATAATCACTCTAACCTCTAAATATTTGCGACTCGATACATTTTTTTCCTTGTAACACTTTGACACAATGACTACACTAACCATCAAAACAAAGTTCAACTTAAAATTTTTAATATTTTTTTAATTTCTTAATTAAAAAATAAGTTGTATGTGATTTCCACATTCTATGTGAAACCTATTCTATGTCTTCATCACAACTTAACTATTTCATTTAACCAGCTACGCCTTATCACCTTTTGCATATTACTTATGAGCATTATATAAAGTGGATTATATCGTTAGTAACGAATCATCTCAAATCTGAAAGTGATTTACCACGAAAGGTGCCGGAGGGGCTTGCGCTTCTGAGGGCAAGAAGCAAATATTCTTTTCATAGCATAATGACTTATATGTTTTTTTATTTATTTTTATACGAAAGAAATGTTTATCTTTATAGAAACAAATTAATTAAAAAGACAAAAAACAAAAATATCCTCGCTTGTGTATGTTGTTTTTTTTTTTTTTAATCTAGGATAATCGGTAACTGGTGAGAGTTATCTTGAATAGATCTAGGATCAAATCTCACTGGCTGCCACTATAAACCTAGGCTACGTGCTGGTGAGAGTTATCCTGAACAGAATCTAGGATAAACGGTCACTGGTGAGAGTTACCCTGAACAGAGCCAGGATAAAATCTAACTGGCTACCACTATAAACCGTTATCCTGAACAGACCCAGGATCAAATCTAACTGGCTACCACTATAAACCTAGGCTACGTGCAACACCCTGCAAGCCGCTGGTGAGAGTTATCCTGAACAAAATCTAGGATAATCGGTCCCAGGATCAAATCTAACTGGCTACCACTATAAACCTAGGCTACGTGCAACACCCTGCAAGCCGCTGGTGAGAGTTATCCTGAACAGAATCTAGGATAATCGGTAACTGGTGAGAGTTACCCTGAACAGAGCTAGGATCAAATCTAACTGGCTATCACTATAAACCGTTATCCTGAACAGACCCAGGATCAAATCCAACTGGCTACCACTATAAACCTAGGCTACGTGCAACACCCTGCAAGCCGCACAATAGCAGGAAACTTATGCCTCAACAAGAGCCGAGATGTCCTCTATGGGGTCACCTACTCTTCTAGCCAAGACACAACAGGTCAAATATATACTCAATGGGATTTGAACCCTCATCTCGTGAGTTTCACCCAGCGAAACTCACCGCTAAACCCCATATCACTGTATATCCCCGCTGGCATATGTTATTCTTGTTAAAATTTTAAGAAAACGATTAGTTAACAACCAAAGAAAAATGGTCCGTCCTCCGAAACAATCATGAACCATGATGGTGACATGACATTGTAAAAAGACCGTTCATAACATAAACGTATAATCTAATTTGGTTAGATTTTTATTTATCCATATGACTTAAAATTTTATAGGAATTTATTATGTCATTTCTTGCACATTAATATAATATATATGATTGCTTGTAACCCATTAATCTAGTAGTATGAACCGCCGAATTTTTAGTCAGTACAGTGATATTTTTTCAAATTTCCTAAGTTAACTATCGTTTTCTATCTGTTTTCTATCTTTTTGTAAGTGATGACATTAGCGCGCTGCCACATTTTTGGCTATTGATTTTGAGGATGAGCATCATCCTATACGGCATGTCATTAATATTCTCTGTTCCTCTTAAAAAATTTTGTTTCAAAAATTTATTATCATGTTACATCTTTATCTTCCATCTTATTTTCCATTTAATAATGACATGATTTCTAAATTGCCTTGTGTACCACCTACAGTTAACATATTCATGTGCAAGAGAATTTAAAATTCCATCTACTTTGATTTCACATTACAACATAGTGTTGGAGAATACAGAGAAGTTGGCTAATAGTTCGGGACGCATTCAGGCAAGTGATGCGATTTTGACTAGCTTTGTTTTGAGACCAGCGAGACCACCTTGGTAAAATGAGTGCCCACACCTAGCTTTTTCATGACTTTCTTGTTGGATAAATACCAAATCTTCAAACTTTCCTTGTCCAGTCACTATGCCAAATGGATCTGACAAGTATATAAGAGCAAAGTGCGCAGACCCTTAAAAAGCATGACACATAACTGGAAGGGATCATTCCCCCATATAACATGCTCTGGTAACATAAATATGCAAAAATGCAAATTTTCAAATTTAATGGCGACAAGGCATTTTTTCCTTCTCAATATCACTTGGTGAACCACCACATAATTACATATATAAAGAATAAAATGGTATGCTCGTATAACAACAACATGGCTCGAATGCCTTCTACTGGTAACGTCAACGAACATAATTAATATCATTCAGTGGATTTTATGGGCTTGAATCACTAATTCTAAAGAGAGTGCTCGACCATAGGGTTATACCTTTTTAAGCAAGGAGCCTTGTAAGTACATTTTTGGATGGCCCCTTTAAAGGTCACATGGTAACAAATGAAATTTTTAGTAGTGATTTGTTGGAATGTATCAAACCTAAAGTGAAGTAGTCCAGAGGTTCAGCCCGAATTGAGGTCAAAGTCGAGCCTTGGTCTTCCTTCATTTCTTATATAGCCACTACTGGGGAAAATATTAGTAAATGGGCAACTTAAGGATAAACCCTAATGTGCCTAGAGTTGATTCTTATCTCCAAACCCTTAGAAGAATGAACAACTCATAGAGTCGACCCCCAAGATAGTTCCACCTAGAAACTAAATCAGTGAATTGAAATCATGGGATCTAGCTGAGCATAGGTGTAAGGTCAAGATCCATGATTACGTAGGGAGAATTAAATTATCTCGCCCAAATTGTCTCAAATCTGGCGATAATGAGAGAGGTGGGAGTCTGAACAATTTGAACTAACAATATATTTAAATAAATGTGTCGTGTTATCAAATATAGAATATATATGATAAGATAACTACAATTAGAACTTAATCTCGTATGCGTCAAACAAAAAAAATCATGACACATAACTCGAAGGGATCTTTCCCCCATATAACACACTTTGCTAAGGTAAAGATGCAGAAATCTGAATTTTCATATTTATTGGCGATAAGGCACTTTTTCCCTCTCAATATATCTCAATGAATCACCACATAATTACATATATAAAGAATGATATGATATGCTCATATAAGAATAACATGGATCCAATGCCTTCTGGTGGTAATGATGGGGAACATAATTATTATCATTTGGTGGATTTTATCGCCTTGACTCACTGATTCTAAAGAGAGTGCTCGACCACAGGGATATACTTCGTTACGTAAGGAGCCTTGTAAGTACTTTTCTGGCTTTCCCATTCAATGTTAGCCTCATATAAAATGAAAATTTTAGTAGTGATTCGCATTAGAATGTGTCAAATCCATAATGGAGAAGTTGGGAGGTCGGGCCCGACTTGAGGTCGGAGTTGGGCTTTCTTCTTCCTTCATTTCTTAATGAAATCCCAACTCTAACACTTATGAATGCCTAAGATTCAAACTGACCTTTTCTAGTCACTATTGGAATAATTATCTGTAAAAGGGACAACATAACGATAAACCCTAATGGAGTCGGAGTTGATCCCTGTCTCCAAACCCTTAGAAGAATAATGAACAACTCACATAGCCAACCCCAAGGTAGTTACACCTTGAAACTAAATCGACAAATTCCAACTGTTGGATCTAGCGGAGCATAGGTGTAAGGTCAGGACCCATTCTTCTATAGGGGAGATATAAATTATCCAACCCAAATTGTCTCGAATCTAGTGATAATGAGGAAGATGGGGGTCTAGAGAATTTGAACCAATGATATTCTTAAATAAATACATTTTGTTATCAAATATAGAACTTATACGGTAACATAAATGGAATTAAAACTTAATTCCATATGCTCCAAACAAAAAAAATCACGACACATAACTGGAAGGGATCGTTTCCCCATATAACATGCTCTGGTAAGGTAAAGATGCATAAATCTAATTTTTAGATTTATTGGTGATAAAGCCTCTTTACTCTCTCAAGGTCGCTTGACGAATCACCACATAATTACATATATAAATAATGAAATTATATGTTCATATAACAGCAACATGGCTCCGATGCTTTCTGGTGGTAATGATGGGGAACATAATTAATATCATTAAGTGGATTTTATGGCCTTGCCTCACAGATTCTAAAGAGAGTGCTTGACCACAGGGATATACTTCATTAAGTAAGGAGCATTGTAAGTACTTTTCTGGCTAGCCCCTTCAATGTTCGCCTGGTAACACTGAAAATTTTATTAGTGATGTGTTGGAATGTGTCAAATCCGAAATGGAGTAGTTAGGAGATCCCACCTGACTTCAGGTCAAGGTCGGGCCTTGGTATTCCTTCATTTCTTAATAAAGTCCTAACTCCGACACTTCCATCTACACTGACTCCAACACTTATGACTACCCGAATCCACCTGGAAATTCTATTGCATATCCTCTTTCTTATGAACATCTTCATGGTTACTCAAATTGTAGCATGAAATATAAGTTTATAATGTTAAGAATGACATTCTCTTATTTTTTATAGCCACATCCACTGTAGCTAATAAAATAAATGTTGTGTTCTTTTGTTTCAACACAACCTTATCCACGATCCCTTTTTGATAAATTTTGTTGCATCTTGTGCGTAAACTTTGACTCTTTTGAACACCTTCTCCTTAAGGGTTAGATTGGTGCAGCTGAAGCGCGCAGGGATTAAAGTGGTTAACTATCTAACCATATAAACTTAATATTGGTGAACAACAAAACGTTGCTTACAACAGAAATTTTATGCATAAAAAAAACTACAAAATAATCAGTTGGGCTATACAAAAATTGAAATACGTGTTATAAAGAGAAAATCACACTCATTCCCATTTACATAAACATGAATACACAACTAAATTTATATCCATGTTGCTTAGGGATTTATTTTATAATTAACCTTCATTTACATAAACATGAATATAAGACTAAATTTACATCCATGCTGCTTAGGGGTTTATTTTATAATTAATTGTAGGTGACAATTTGTTTCATTACTAAACACTCGGTTAATAAATAATATTTTTCCATTTAAATCAGGAGCAAGTTTAGCGTAGCAAAGATTACAGAATGAAAGTACACTTTCTCTTGGGTGAAGAATAATAAAAATTTTAAAGTTGATGCATATTGAAATGGCATGCATCAAACAATTACATTAATTTTTCGGAAGGGAAAATTTGAGGGGCTAATATTGGCAGGTGGGCTAATTTTCCATTCTTTTTCCAAAATAAAGTTTCACAAATTTCCATTTTTTCCTAAAATTGATTTGCCAAAATTTTACAATACAAAATCCTTTTACCTTAGAAATCGCCAAAAAATTATATAGACTAATAGAGAATCATTGGAAATATAAATATTTCTACAAAAATATCACCAAAAATTTATATAGACTAATAGAAAATCATTGGAAATATAAATATTTCTACAAAAATATCACCAAACATTTCACGGTTCGCATAATAAGGACTAGTAAGATTCGCCAAAATTTTGTAACTTTAAGATAAACTTTCATCCTTAAAATTTTCCTAAAACCAGTGTGCAAGATACTTTAAAATGGAGCTTATTTTTTATTTAAAGAAAATAAATGGCATCATTTAAATAAAGAGACCAGCTCAAATTTCTCTAATTTATGTCGAGTCGAATATTTTTCTTTTTTGAAAGTTATTATGGGATACTAGAGCATACGTTTCACTTATAAAACCTTTGATAAATCTAAAATTACCATTATTAAACTTGTGAGCATTGAGATGTGATTTTGATAAGTTCAGTGTTCTAGCTAAAATGCTTTTTAATCTTAAAAAGAAATTACAATATAGTTGGTCAATGTTAATATAAAGTTAAATATATGTTTAAACATTGTGTAAGTGGAGCTTGTTCCATTCGCATGGCATCAATCAACTAGAAATACTATAATCATTTATTTCTAGAAAAAAATTACATAATAAATAATGAAAAAGAAATAAATGCAATGAAAATTAAGAATTTTGATCAATTCTCATTAAATTTTATTTTATACAGTTTATTTGATATAAAATAGTTTATAAATAAGTGGATCACTACTAAGATACATCTTTATATAATTTTCAAATATTCAAAACTTTTAGATAATATTTGATCTAAGGTCATTAACATGGTGTTGGGTAAGGAAATTTATTCTGTAATTATTTGTGATCACACTTTTGGAAGTGAAATGTGCAAGTCCAGAATTGGACCTTCGCACCAAATGCTGGCCTGTAGGACTAGTCGGGTTGAAGGATGTCAGCCGCATTGTTTGAGTGAGGACACGACACCCTTACCACGACTAGTCAAAAGTCGAGTATCTGATCTTTGTTGATCGTGTTTGTGTGATGAGGTAAGACCCCTGTGATCTCTATTGATCATGTTTGTGTGAAGAGGTAAGACTCTAACCTCAACTAGGCCTTGATAACGATGCCTTCATAACTTCTTCACTTATAATTTTAAAAACATAAACACTAGATTATCATGTATATAATTTTTAATAATCTATTCCAATAATTTAAAATTATTAAAAAAATAAAATCTAAATTTTATTTAAGTTAATTTAAAATTCAATAAAAGCAATATGTTAATGTTATAGTTTAAAATATATTTTAGCTGGAAATGCTTTTGCATTGAGAAGGGCATTCTACAATGCAATATGAGGGAGATGCATAATTCTTTCCATTATAGTTGTTTGTTTGAAAATATATATACATTTCCTCAATGAAATTAATGTTGCCTATACAAATTACTTATTAAAAGCACTATAAAATATCAATATTCTAGTCTGATTTGCTCTATTGGTTGTTGTTATTACCAACCTAGATCCACCAAAACTCTGGAAACTTTGGATCTAACAGGCACCAAGAACAGACACTGAGAATGATCAAATCTCTCCCGGTGCAAACCTTTTTTTAGTGAAAAAATTGAAGAAGGCCTTGGTAGATTTGGAGTTAATATGGATCTTGTAATATCTCTCCTATCCAACATTAGTATTTAATTATTGTTAAAAAAAAATTGCATAAGTTAAAATAAATATGTTTTCACTATTCAGCTTCATATTGGTGTAAAAAATTATATTAACCTATGATTACGATGGCATTTATTTATGCATACAATAAATCTGATCTTAATATTATAACTTGCAACTTACAGAATGAATTTGGCATGGTATGGTCTCCACCAGTGAACTTGGGTTATCCACCAAGAACCCTCAAACTCCTAAGAATCCTTAGGCAATAGCCTTCCCTTGAGATCTATGCTACATCGATGGTGTGTGCCTACTTGAAGATCCTCCCCCAATCGATGGTGGATGGCTATGCTTGCACTATCAACAATGGATTTGGGGTTAGGGGTCAATGAGGGAATCATTCTCCCTTAACTTGCTCCCGACAGTTTCATTGCGACATTTCCCAGGTTTTGTTTGCTGCTTTACAACCTTTGTGGTCTCTAACCTCTCTGCGATGCTTCAATGACGTTTTCCCTGGTCGTAACCTGTGACAGAGTGATCCAGCTCAGGTAAAATTTTCATACTTATAGTTTTTAAGTCAACTCCACTACTGTTAATGCTCGGTATAGGGCTTACTGGTTTGATTTTGGACAGGGAAAACTATCAATGGACGTTTTTACTTCAATAGATCAATCCTCCTTTCTGCCACCAAGCTCATGCAATTGTGTCCTCTTCCATTTGTCTATTGAATTTATAGTTCCAGGATGTGGGTATTGTTTATTTCGACAATACTATAAATTTCTCCATTCTACTCCTCGTGGACATGGAAAATCTCCACTACACTATTCTTTGATTCCTCAGGAATTCCAACTTTTGCGAAATGAGGTCCAGTAGTTCCAGGTGTCAAGGTTTAATAGTTAGATTACAAGCACTAGTCTTCTCGGTCCTCGTTTTACTTTATGGTTCTTCCTTATGACCGTAGTCGTTTTAGTAAGAGCTTTTCTCTTAGCTGGTTTGGGGTTTTAGCATGTGTGGCTTTGTATAGAGTTTTGGCATGCTAACAGCATTACAGAGATTTCTTTATAGTCTTTAGTATTAGTTAATAGTGGATACATGGGGTTTCTATGTTTAGCTCTCTTGTTCGTATTATAGAGACAAATTTTGGTTTAATTTTATATCATAGTTTCTCTCTCTCCCTGGGGTTTTTATGAATCTTGCTTACTGTGACGAAGAAGGTTTTACATGACTTCATTTTTTTATCTGAGATTCCCTTTCTGTATTTTTGCATAATTTAGCTGTAATGTTGAATCACTCGAATTAATGCTCTGTAAATATCATTGTTTCACGATTTATCATTACCTTATTTGCTTCTCCATGACTGTTCTTTGAAGTAATTAACTTCTGACCCTATGTTTTACTTCTCCTCATAAATAATAAGTTTTTGTTGCATCACGTGGTCCACAAGCACTTGTTCTTATAATGTATTTCTAGTTCACATAATTGTGCATATAATCATTTTCTTAAATTATGAGTTAATTACCCTAACAAGGAGCCACTGCCGTGGCGGTAGTCCCTGCCGAGATCTGCAAAAACAACACAAAACACAAATAAATTGTTTGAAATAGGATTTAAAATAAAACTACAAAAAGTATTACATTAAATATTTAATCTTATGATATAACATTGATTCTATTAAATGTAGAGATCTTGATTCTATTAAATGTAAAGATTTTGGATAATTCTTTTTGTAAGATATTCCCCATAGCTACAAAATTGTAATGCTGCCACACCTTCCTTCACTAAGAACGCTATTACTACCAAGGTTTGATTTTGGATTTGATTTGGTGATGGTCTTGAAAAAAAAATACAGATATAACTTCCCAAGGACAAAGGAATAGACAGGTTGAACTGCTCCAAAAGCTAAGGCTCCTGCACAGCCGAATAGAGCATGCTTCCATTCCGGAGTATTTAAAAGAAGCAGTCGACCAAATGAAGGGGCGGACGGAGGCTTCTGTTCAACTATCAGTTCTCGCTGGACTGATGCAGACATGTTCTAACTCGATCTGCTATAGATGCTATAGCTCCTTGCTCTCAAAGACGGTCTAGCATAGTGGAGCCTTCGAATCGCTCATCTTGCTTATCTGCCGCGGCCTGTTGACTGGTAGCCTTTTATCCCTTTGTCGATGTCAGGCAGTAGACCAAACTTATTTTAGTCTGTATTGAAAAATGGTCATGGCGTTAGGCGAGGAAGAGACGTTGGGCACAATCACGGCTGTATGTATCTCCTCTACAAAACCATGAGATCACAAAAAACTGCATTTCAATGACATGAGAATAATTTGAAAAAATTAACTCATATGTAGGTTTCATAACCATAAGAAATAATTTGAAGCCCTACAATTTTGGGAACTGATGATATAATATATGATGACAGCATGCCATGGATACTCCGCAACTTGAGAAGCCTGTCAATATTCTGGACGCCAAGAGGGTGGTTGAGGCCGAAATGCTTAACAGCTCAACTGGCCAGGTCGATCAGGAAGGCATTGCTGTAGCGATTAAGGCAGCCGCAGACTACAATGTTTCTAGTGCGTACGTCAATCCCAACGTTCTCTAATACAACGAGCTCCAGTGGGTACCTTACCAACACTCGGGTTTGCTCATTTCTATAAGGATCCATATCCATGATATCAATGTCTATGAAATTCAGAGTTTTCAGAGTTGAAGCTATGTTGTCGATTTGAAATTTCTGTTGCAATGCCCAATTGCAGTGTTTCGTTTTTAAATTTTTGATTATATAGCTCTGCCGACCAAATATTTTGATAGCTGAGACTATTTTTATATTTCTGGTTGTATATCTCTTCCCATTAATCATTTTAATAATAACTTACAGATGCGCTTTGAAATTGTCAATCTATCATGTGAGCATAGCTTGATTTATTTGTGGCAAATGACTCCACTTGTGGAAGATTTTTTTTGGGTCTGTGAATATGTCTTCTAATAGAAGATTAGAAGATTCCGGTCTGTGAAATATATCTCCTAATCTTTCATTCAAAGTGAATTTTTATTTTTTAAAGTTGGGTGGTTCTCCATTTTCTAGATTTATTCGATGATAACCAATCGAAATGGGTGGTTGTCCATTTTTCTGTTTTTAGATTTACTGGATGATAACCAATATTTCTAGCTTTACTTATTTATTCACCGCAATGTTCTGGCTACAAGGTCATGTGATCCATATGGCATTACCCTTCTTTTTAAAACAAAAGAACGTAATCTAAAATAAAATTTCAGATTTTATTATCGATCCTCTTATTTCACGTTTTGCCTATTAGATTTTTAGCATAATGGGATTTTACCAAATTTTAAGATGGTATAACAATGTCAACGTCGTCGTTTTTTTATCTTTTCGAAAAGGAAAACACACTCATAGTTTTCTCGTCTATTTTCGCCATTTTCACTACCATTTATTTTCGGCATTTTCACTACCAGGGGTTATGCCGATTGCAGCAAAGGATGTGCCGACTCCCGTTCAGGACAGGTATGATGATGCCTTTCGCTGGTTAGTGAAGCATTCCTCGCGCCTACCAGAAGGCGCAGGGATTTTGATAAACACCTTCGAGGCATTGAGGCGAATGCCACTCTTTGGTTTTGAACAAACAAGCGCCCGACTCTGAACAAACAAGCGCCCTTTGTGGTTGGTTCTAAACAAACAAGCGTCTTCTTTGGTTTTGAAATCATTTCAATGAATGTTCTGAACAAACAAACGCACTGAGCAACCTGAACAAACCCATTTTCGCAGCTGTAAACAACCCTGGCAGCCAACAGTGACTACAAATGTAAACTTGTAACCTATGTAACCTGCCCAACTGTTAGTTTAAAGACTTTTAAGATAAAATCGCTTCCCCTCATGCCCCTCATGTCAGTTTAAAAACTTATAAAATCGCTTCCCCTAGCTAAAAACAACATTGAGGCACTTATAATTTAATAGATCAAAAAATTCGACTAAAACTACACACAAATTTGACTAACTGTTATTGCAAAAGGGCCCAGAGAACGCCCCTTCACGTATTACACTTATTCTGATCAAATTTATATTAAGGTTATCTAGAGCAGAAAGACGACAATTTGAATACAGTCATCTCTAAATTTGAGCCTATTATTGCAAGCAGAATTGAAAACAAACGAATTCTTGAAAAGATGAGCACCGATAATAACTAACTAAATTTTTTGGGCTTTTTCTCGCAGCGTATTCTGGAAATTTAAATGTTTGTCGTAAGATATAAGATATTCGAGGCTTTATAAGTGAATTCGAAGGTCTATTCAAGAAACATAAATAAGTTTTACATTCGACTCTAATAAGTTTTTCAGATTTAAAATTAATAAACAACAGTGACATATTTTGACAATCATCATTATTCTTTTAAGCACGAGACGCATCTTTGTGCCTAATCACATGTCAACCGAAAAAAGGAAGAGCCTCGAAAAAAAGAAAAACCTTTGACCAGACCATTTAAACAAATAACCTCAGAGAAAGATTAGAATAAGCTATGATAATTGAATTCATGACTTTATATTCAGGTAATATGAAGATTACAGCTATTGGGGCAATTCCTAGGGTATCCTAATTTCAAAAGATAGAACCCAGTCGCAAGATATATAATATGCTCGAGTTCTGGAAGCCAGCGCCACTCTAAGCAAGTAAGTACGGATACGCAATTCAATAAAGTAAGCTAGGCCATTCATTCATGCTTGCTTCTTAATGCACCCTTCTTTATCAAACCAATCAACTCATTCATGCAAGTTATCCAGAAGTAGCAAAAGCCAAAATTACCAGCTACTGGTCCTTTCCTCGCTGATGCCTTACTTATTTTAGCCAGATAGGAGGGGAGGGTGAGGATTGAACTGGTTGGAAGGCACAAGTAACGTGACAACGAAAAACCGACAACCTATATATAGATAGGAGAAGGTCCTTTCATATCTCTTTCTTTTCGTATGATGCACGACAATTACAACACTGCACGAGTCAATACTATACATACGGAAATACTAGGCTCTCCCTTAGCGTCTATCTCTGAGTGTTAACACCATCTTTAAATTTTCACAGGATTTGTGATAATCTCTGAGAGTAGCCTCGGAAATTATGATAATCTCCGTGAAACTATCCAAGCTACTAATTTGGAGCAGATTTTTTTTCAAGACTTGCCTTTCATGCAACAGGGCCCACATGTGGCACGATTCATGTTATAGTGGTAACTATTAAAAATGAATTCAAATAATTTAATTAAAATATTATTTTTTCATGCTACGTGTTGTAAGACTTTACATGCATAAAACTTTAATAGACTCTGGAGAATGCCAAGCGCCATCGTACTGTAACTCTCATTAGCTGGTTGGTGGCCTTCGCATTCTCGTTATATGGTCGATGGGCTTCTGTGCGACCCAGATCTGATGCAATGTCGACTTTGGATGAACTCAATCTATTAATCTGAGTTTGGCAATAAGAATGACTTCCCTAACCGACTTGAGGCAGTTATGGGGCTTTCATGCAGGGCCTGGCCATATGATTGACACGAGTCCATATATATAATAGCAGAGAGGAGTTGCTCGATCAGTATTCTAATGGTCCCTGATTCGTGTTGCAAAGGTTATATTCTACGAATCCAGGTTTGAATCTTTCTTTTGCCTTTTGCAATTTAGTTGCCCCATAAATTTATAAACCTTGCAATTTAGTTTCCCCATCGCGCATATGGAAATTACAGAAATGACAGTGATCTAACAGCGACCCAACATCATTTTTCATGTACAGATTTAAAAGAACCCTTTTAAATGTCTATTGTTAATAGAAATTTAATACAAAATATATATTAACCCAGTTAGATAGACATATATTATACCTTTACAAGGAAGTTTGATTAGTAATATATCAACGGAACCTGTCCATTTACAGGAAGTAACTTATATTAATTTAACATACCCATGGAAATGTTTAGAAAACATAGATGAGCAAATTATTATCTCTTAGAAAGTTTAAAAGCATATTTAATTGTGGACGTGTCATATTTAAACTCGCTTCTATTTAGGTTGCATCTGGAATATTATCAAAGCAAAGGCATTAAATTAAACTCAAAATATCTTTCAAGAAATTGTATTCTCGAACAAAATCTTAAATTATCGCTTGTTGCATCTGGAGTATTGTACAAAGACATTAAATTATAACGAAATGCTCTGTAAATTCAAAATAGCTTTCCAGAAATTCTCTAAATTATAACGGCATGATGTCATAAGAAATGTCTTTTCAAACAAGATCTTCTTGAACAAAATCAAGAGTTGTAAGGAAATGCACTGTAAATTCAAAATATCTTTCTGAAATGCTCTTTTTGAACAAATCTCCCTTAGTTATCACAATTTGTGAGTTCGAACAACATAAAAGTTACCATTAAATTTATGTAACCTGATAAATCAAAGCATCAGAACATAAATTCTAGACACATTAAAATGTTTTTAATGTACAACATGATGCAAGCGCAAAACGCATTTAAAAAACCGATAATTTTTTTCTGCCAAAAAGAGAAAAATAGCAGTGGAAAACGGTACCAGGAGCTGTAATGGTTGCGGCCAAACAAGCACATGAATCACAAGGGCGTGATTGAGGCTGTAACGAATGACTATCCAATTGCTGAGCGAAAATTCTGAGCGAAAATTCTGTGTTGTGTACTTGAACTCTTTTTCGCCGAAATTTTGGTGGCAGCCACTAAAATTGAATTTAGCCGAGCCGCAATTAGCCCAGTTTGTAATTTACAAACAAAATCGACATTAATCTCGACTGGTATGAACAATTGCAGAACCATGGAAAATAAAAATAACTGTCATCAAGAAAAAGGTTGGCAAAAAATGAAATGGAAATGGCAAGCAGACACATATACATACTCTGTTTTTGTGTGTTGAAGGCTACAGGGTGTTGTAGAAGTTGAAGGCTGCAACGTGTTGTAGAAGAGCTTGCGAAACAACTGCCATTGTTAAGATGATCCAAGAAGAGGAAAACTGATTAATTTCAGAGCAAAACCAACAAGAAATGAAGTTGCGGGTAGCCAATACAAGCTGCTAGCGCGATGCCACTAGAAGGCATGAACCTTTTATCTCTCGTCCTTACTTTAGGCGCATTGATGCCAATGCCACGGCCTACGAGTTTATCTTCGTAACCCTGCAAGCAAAAAATTCCAGAGTTCTAATTTTCCAAAAAACTTCAATGCCCAATTCAAATAAGTATTTGTCCACATTTATATATGGCCAATTAAAAATAAGTAATAGTAAAATACGCATATTATAATGAATTTCGTGTATATATTTAAAATTTAACAGCCAAAAACCTTTACAGTTGATACGAGAGTTTAAAACATTTGCCAAGGTTTCTGCTAAAGATTTTCCTTACCTGCAAGTCTTCTACTTCTCTATGGCACGTCACTGCTTCACTTCTCCGCATCCCCCTTACCAGCAGTCTCATAGAGACCAGACCCTCCTCTATTTCAAACTCCCCCGATTTAATATTAATTCAACCGTCACTTTTTAGATCCGCAATCTGTAAAATACCCGCAAGAGCCAAGATGATTATTTATCTGCAATCAACCCTAGATAACAAGATACCGCGCAAACCCTACTATTGAATAACCCTAGGGTTTAAAGCTCTGTTAATTGTTCTAATTTAATTCTTTCCCTTATAATTATACAATAAGACAATGAATTTACGGAGTTTAGAAACCCCAAAATCTACTTACAAGAAGCGAGTGCAAGCAGGTCGCGAAAAAGATTACGATATTAACGAAATGGATGGCATGGCACGAATTGGCGCAACGAATAGGAGATAATTCATATGAAAAAAGCTGAGTGCTGAGTGATATAAGAAGGAATGGAGGTGCATGCATCTTGACAGCTGTAAACAATCCTGGCAGCCAGGTGTAAGCCTGTAAGCTATGTAACCTGCCTCAATTGTTAGTTTAAAGACTTAGGGTAAAATCGACTTAGGATAAAATCGCTTCCCCTCTTGCCAGTTTAAAGACTTAGGATAAAATTGTTTCCCCTCGCTAAAAACAGCATTGGGGCACGTGAAGCCTGCAATAAGAGGCTAAATCCAAAAGTTTGGTTAAAATTTTCATAATGTAAACTTGTTCTTAATAAACTTTGGTTAAAATAGAAATAACCCAAAAAAAAACAGGTCAACAGGTGAATTAATAGACAGTCAACGCCCGTATCGAACGCTATAGTCCCTGCAATGCCGGAGGCAGGGACTAATAAGGGGTTTCAATTTATGCTACAGTAAGCGTTTTCATTCCAGTGTTTTACTTGATTTCCTGTTTCCAGTGTTTTACTTGATTCCCTGTTAGCTAGTGTAGCCACGCAGTTACTATTCCAGTGTTTTACTTGGTTTCCTGTTAGCTAGTGTAGCCACGCAGTTACTAATGGCTTACTGTTAAGGTAGCTTGACTAAGCATATACTCACCATTTGTTTAACTCGCACAAATTTCACTAATTATTAAATTATAAAATAAGCTTATATGCAGTTATTGTACTTGTCAGTAAATATATGAGCACACAAAGAGTGTGTTTACTAGCTTAATTTGGTACGATTACATTAATTTGTCTATCTTCATTTGAGATAACTATTACTCTAAGTTAAAACTCATTTCCGGTGATTGTCTTAGTAATGAGTTTTTCAATATGTGGGATTGTTCACCTCGTCTTTGCCTCTATAGCAGTCATGAGGTACTAGCCCATCATCTAGGTTTTCCTTTCCAAACAAGGGTTATTTAGCATTAAGTTTTCGAGCTCGCTGGGGTCTTCACTTGTTGTGGTCTTCTAAGCAAGTCATTCAACCCCCTTTAGCCCATCCCAATATAGTTAATATAAAATATACTTAATAACTATTCAGTTCATAATGCTTCCTTTCTTTCCACAAAACAATGAAACCAATTATACTGTATAAAGTTTAACATATTATAATTTAAATATATTTTCTCTGTAAGCCTAAACATTATTACAGTATTTAGTAATTATCTCTTGTCTTGGTAAACCATGAACCACTGAACCAAGCAATGCTCCTCCCGATCTTGAAACTAGTCTATTTCACTACATCTCCCCCTGATCCTGCTTCACTTCCAAGGTAGTTTATTACATGATAGTTTTGTAGTGTTTAGTTTTCCAGGCTATCTAGTCACTGCCAGACTTAGCCATGACCATAAGCCTAAGATCTCAAGCTGTACACCCAAAACCATCACTCACTTTTCAAGCTCTAAGGTTATTTTCTCTTTTTGGTATTTTCTCTCCTCTTGCCTCAAGTCCACAATACCCTCTTGGGTTTTCCTTGGAAGGTTTTCTTTCCTCCCATGGATTAGTTTGGGTGAGTAACTACCTCACCCTAGTTGACCAACTACACCTGGGTGAGCTTACTCTTGCATTTCTTCTTGGGTTTTCCTTGGAAGGTTTTCTTTCCTCCCATGGATTAGTTTGGGTGAGTAACTACCTCACCCTAGTTGACCAACTACACCTGGGTGAGCTTACTCTTGCATTTCTTCTTGATCGTGGTTCAAAAAATAAAACATTATATTATGAAAAACAAGTTCAACATAAATTCACATATGTC
>APFE031355491.1:100232-118315 GCA_000404065.3 Pinus taeda | reverse complement strand
CCATACATTACAATATCTCTTCCATATTGAGATTGTAACATGTATGTATTCAAATAAAAAAATAATATTTATTTACTGCCATTTACTACTTGCAATCCATACATAAATATCTGAGAAACGATGAATAAATTCATATCCCTGCCACAGACATATTCCAATTGATTAAGGTTAATGTTATTAAATATTTTACCACCCCGCAAGTCATTTAATACATTAAATTCCCAATTAGAAGAATCCGTTGTCACCCAACTCATGCATACACCTTGCAGATTGCTCCTTTATAGGTGGAGGGCTATCTGTTGTCAACCTTGCTGATTTCGACGTGAGGGACACATCGTTGTTGGGGTTAATCAGATAAGTGACTACCTTCCCCCATTTGGCTGCTCACGACATTTGAGCATTGGTTACTCTAGTGGATAGGCTCTGCAGCAGTGAGGGTTTGACAAGGTGAGGGTTTCATCTCTAATGGTTTTAGCTGGCTATTTCATTCACTATCAAATGGTACCTTGCTTCCATTGACTTTGTCTTTCCATCTCTACAGTCCGAAGAAGGGTTTGGAGTCCCTACTGGTCGTTCTTTCTCCTTAAGGAGGCATCCCTGCTACAACAAAGTTTCAACTCCTTCAGCTATAGGTTATGCGACCACAGTGTTGTCCAGTGATGCTTCAAAGTAGGTTCTTTTACAAGTAAGGGTTTTACCCAGGTTGATTCACTTACTTTAAATGAAAGGAATTTTACTACAATTACTTACCCTTGTCGGTTTAATGATATAGGTTCTCATTGTTTTTACTATTGGAGCTTCGATCACAGGTATATTGGTCACAGTTTATTCTTTAAAATGTTGTTCATAATTTCTGTTTTAACAACCCAATGAAGGGTTTTATCCCTCGAACTCGTCTAACCCTCAGCATTATTTTTCTACAGGTAAGCGGGGAATCTTCTTATTATATGTTTGCATAAATGAAACCAAGGCGACCATAACACATGGTTTTGCACTCTTCTTTCAAGTTGGTTCTGTCTTGTTACTCAAATCTTTCCTGAGTCTAGTTGTGCATTCGACTATGGCATTTCTATTGTTTCCTTTCCCTGAAAGATATTACCTTCTAGAAACCCCAAACGATAACTGAGTTTGTATTGTATTAATATGAGGGTTAAATACCCTTCAGAACCTACGGTGGACATGATGTTAACGATTCATTTTCACGTCATTAGAGTTCATAAGGCTTAGAATCGAACTAGACTTGTTATATTTTGCTAAGTTTATAGACACTCTTAAATGAAATTACTTCGGAAATGGTTTTATATTAATGTTTGTTAAAAATCAGTGATCTGGTGGGTTGCGCTTGGTCTTTACTTGACTATGTGATTTCTTTGAAATTTACCATTTAACTTATTTCAAGAGGGATTTTGTCACTTCCTTCAGTTTTTACATCTATTTGTTCCTTAAATTAAAATAGATGCTACAATTTGTATGTAGTTACTACTTTCGGATTTTCCAGATTTATTACATATGTAAATAAGTATTTGCATGCCCATATACATATCTGGGAATGGATTCTGGTGTAAAAGATAGGTTATCTTTCCTTTGATGCCTTTTATAAGTAATATAAAGAATTGTTCTAAAGATCTATTTAAATTAATTCTATAAGTAAATAGTTGTATAACACTTTTCTATAGTTATTTATTCCCTTATACTGTAATATTCAAGTCTTATCCATGGTTGTTGTACTCAAATTTGTACAGAAAGAAAAATAAAGAATTTGTGTCTGAATGCATCATATAATGGTTTGCTACAATTATTGGTTTATTTATTATGTATTATTCATGTCTTTTCATGGTTTCTATCATTAAATATGTACATAAATAAAATGAAGAGTTTCCATATGAATGCATAATAAACTTCTCTATGTTGTCTTTTGGCATTGCTAGTTTCTTTCCTCCATTATGAAACCTTGTGCCATTGTTAGAATATCGATTCTAGAAATGACGTCCAGACTCTCCCCCGAGCTCTTCCACTCCAAACAGTTTTATGAACCCTGTGTTCAATTTGGGTATCTCGAAGCGTCAAGACCAATAGTACAACCTCATGTCACATACCCTCATAGGTTCTCTCTAGATCTCCCACTAGTTTATCTCACCCAGCTGAAGGCGTTTCTAGTGGCAACATTCTGCCTTCAACCCAATTTATTACTTTTCTCTGACTAATTCTCCAGCCCCCGAAGCCTTCCTCATATTCTTTTTTTGAGAAAAAAGGTGAGTAAACAACTTAAATCTCTCAGAAGGTTTAAGAACTATTTCCTATTCTTGAAAATATTTTAATTCTTATTATGTATAATTCATAAATTGTGTTGGCCATCTCAGCCACATTACTTTTGGTGTTTTCATCAAACATATGAATATAAAAACACAGTAGTACAGTAAAATTAAAAATAAAAGTAAAAGTAAAAGAAGTAGTATAAGTTAATTTTTCATGTAATGTGGTATGTCACATCTCCCCCCTCTTATGAGGAACATTGTCCCAATATTATCTTTGATTTATGAAAATAGTGTAGGATAAACTTTCTACATGAAATCCTCTTCCTCTCAGGTGGCTTGTTCTGGGCCAAAGTCCTACTATTGCAATTTAATGTGATTGATGGCTCATTTTCGCAAGGTTTTTTTTCTCCATTACCAGCACTAGGGTCTAGCCCATTTTGATTTTTTCGATCAGACATGATTTTCATAATTCTCTCTTCTTCTTGTCGTCATCTCTCATTATCAGTTCTAAAGTTAGTCATCTCAGCACATAACTATTGAATAGTTTCGAGTAGGGTAGCATTGGCTTAATGATATTCATCTCCCAATTGTATCCACATTTCTAGATTGGCCCCTACATACGTTGCATCTGACAAATTTGGTGGTCAGGAACCCCTCTGCATTTTTTCTTTATGGCTCCCTACGTTTCTTCTCTGTGTTCAATTATTCACACCTAGTACCACTTAGTTTTTTGTTTTTGTTATTATATATCTATATCCCATAAGCCTCACTATCGTAATCCTGACCTTGGTTATATGTAACATGTATGTATCAAATTATATATATAATATATATATATATATATATATATATATAATTGCCATTTACTAATTGTAATCCATACATAAATATCTGAGATACAATGAATAATTTCATATCCCTACCAAAAACATATTCTGAGTGATTAAGGTTAATGTTGTTCAATATTTTATCACCCCCACAAGTCATTTAATACACTAAATGCCAATTGGAAGAATCCTCTATCACCTAGCTCATGCATTTAATGCTAAGACACACCTTCCACATTGTTCCTTTATATGTGGAGGGTTATCTATCGTCAACCTTTTCGATCCCAATCTGATGAACAGACTGATGTGGGGGTTAATGAGGTAATCGCCTACCTTCCCCTATCTAGCTTCTCACAACATTCAAGCATTGATTACTTTGGTGGATAGTCTCTATAGGGTTGAGGGTTTGAAAAGGTGAGGGTTTGATGTCTAATGGTTTTAGCTGAATATGATGTCCACTATAACATGGTACCCTGCTTCCATTGACATTGTTTTCCGATCTCTATAGTCTGAAGAAGGGTTTGGCTTCCCTACTGGTTGTTGTTTCTCCTTAAGGAGGCATCCCTGCTATGACAAAGTTTCAAATCCTTCATCTACAGGTTATGCAAGGATGGTGTTGTCCAGTGATGCTTCGAAGGAGGTTCTTTTACAGGTAAGGGTTTTACCTAGGTTGATTCAGTTACTTTAAAAGAGAAGAAGTTTACTGCAACTACTTACCCTTGTCACTTTAATGACAAAGGTTTTCATGGTTTTTACTGTCGGAGTTTCGATCACAGGTATATTGGCCACAATTTCTTCTTCAAAGTGTTGTTCATACTTTCTATTTTAGCAACCCAATGACAGGTTATATCCCTCGAACCCATCTAACCCTCGAAATTCTTTTTCTATAGGTAAGAGAGGAATCTTCACTGTTATTTGTTTTCATAAATGAAACCAAGGTGACCATAACACATGGTCTCATGCTCTTGTTTAGGTTGCTCCACTCTCGTGGCTCAAATATTTCTTTAGTCTGGTTATGCATTCAACTAGGTATTTCTATGGTTTTCTTTTCATGAAAGATTTTTTCTTCGAGCAACCCCAAACGATAACTGGGGTTTTATTGTATTAAGACTAGGGTTAAAACTCCTTTAGATCCTATGGTGGACGTCATGTTAACGGTTGATTTTCACTTCATTAGAGTTCCTAAGGCTCAAAATCAAACCATACTTGTTATTTTGTTATGTGTATAGATACTATTAAATGAAATTACATTGAAAATAGTTATAGATTAATGTACGTTAAAAAGCAGTTATCTAGATATAGGTTGTGCTTGGTCTTAACTTGGTTGTGCGGTTTCTTCGAAATTGACTATGTAACTTATTCAAAATTGGATTTTGTCACTTCCTTCAAATTTTAGTTTCTGTCTCTATGTTTTCCATAAATTAAAATAGATGTTGAAATTTGTATGTACTTACTACTTTCAGATTTTCCAAATTTATTATATACGTAAAGAAGTATTTGCATGTCCATATACATATGTTGGAATGGATTCAGGTGTAAAAGATCGCTTTTCTTTCCTTTGATGTCTATTAATAGTAATATAAAAAATTGTTTTGGACAACGCTTTAAATTAAGTCTATAAGTAAACAGGGTTATAACACCTTACTATGGTTATGTATTCCCTTATACTATAATATTCAAGCCTTATCCATGGTGGTTGTACTCAAATTTGCACAGATACAAAGATAAAGAATTTCTATCTAAATGCATCATATAATTCTTTGTTATAGTTTGGTGAGCACCAGTATTGCAACAATAATGCTGCAACTCCTGGGCTACCTACTTTACTCTTATCAACTCGGTAGTTCGTAACAAACTTGGAAGCGTCGGTGCTGTATGCACAGGTACTAGTTCTCACTACAGGTTGTCACTTGGTCAGCTGGTGCAAGATCACTAGGAGCTCAAGCCAACTTCTATGGATTCTAGAAGAATCTCTATATGTTATGAAAGGAAAGAAATATTACTCTATAGATGCTATTCTAATTGCAGAAAGGCGAAAGATTGAAATGTAAAGCAAACCTAGTAAACCCTAATTAACCAACTAATTCTACTTTTGCAGCAAGCACTATGAAAACCATGAAAGGAATTTCATTACCTACTCAAGGAAGTAAACAACATCTAACCAAGCTATTTCTGGAAGTAAATAAGCAAAAGACATATTTTTGGATTCTTATGTATTTTTATGTGAATTTGACATGCATGTAATTTATTGTGTGTGAATGTGGCAATGAATAGGTGGTGTTGAAGGGCGGTCTTGGGAATTGAGAAGATGTAGGATGGTGTGGATGGGTCCTAGGAGGTCTCAGGTGACCTTCTATAGGCTTTTCCCATGCTCGGCCTTCAAAAGAAACCCTACAGGAAAATCTACAGGAGGACACAGGAAATCTATAGGAGGAAAATAGGGGAGGAGGCCGAGAGTAGTTTTCACTATTTTTGGGGTGTGAGAGTGGGTGGAAAAGGTGGACGAAGGTTGGAATGAGGTGTTAGGGAACCTAGGGTCTACCATGAATCACCAAGAGAGAGAAAAACGATTGGGTTTGCTTAAGGAGAGAGGAAGAAGTTCTACGGAGAAGTGCAGGAAACTAGGGCAGAATTGAGGTGAGGTTTGGGCAACTTGTATGGCATGGATCAAGTGGAGGATGTGATGGCTGATAAGCTGGCCTATTGCTAGAAGAGATATGTTGCAAAGGAACTAACATTCAACCAAAAAGATCAAGTAAAAAGTGAAATGAATGCATCTAGAAAAAACAGAGTTTGCATAAAAATGGTCTAAACTATGATCTATGAAAGGAAATGCTGAGAAATGTTGTAGGAAAGGAAAACATGAAAGAATACTATTGAAAATCAAGAAGTGAGCATGATGAAGAAGATCTAAAGCAAAGCAAAATTGGACTTTTAACCTACTAAAAATCTGCAAACACTAAAAGTCCTATGAAGGAGGAAAATTTGTGTTTTTGGGGCAGCAAGAGGGACTTTGCCTCAAATCATGGACCCAAAGGGAGGAAGAGAGGCCAAGGCATTGTTGCTAGCCTTTTTAGTCTTGTCTGATCACTGTTTAACGTACTATAGAAAGCACAAATGGAAGAAAACTACTGAATCATCAAAAGCAACCTATTCTTAACCATAAAAGAAATACATCTAACAACAACCTAATCTAAAAACTGAAATAAAACATACAAATACAAGTAAAAAAGAGGTTCGCTGCTTGGATTTGGCCATAACCCAAGAACTTCAGCCCTCTGAGGTAATTCAGTGCTAGCTCAAAAAGGATTCCATCTTTATTTTTAAAACAATAGCAAGATTACATGAAACTGTCACAAAAATAAGCTCGAAGTTTGAGCAGAGATTACATAAGAAAAAATCCAACAAAAATCCAACCCTAGTGAGGCCCTAGGTCCCTCTACCTATAAAATTGAAGCTACCAACAACTTCCTTAAAATCAGGGAGGCTTGGCTCCCAAAACTCGAGATAATCATCAGTCATCCTCCAATTGCTCGGCTGCCTTCTAGTGCATGATTTGGTTGCTTGTACGTTGAGCTGAATGAAGGGGAATTGAAAGTGAGGAGTAATAAATAAGGGGGATTCCCTCCTATAAGTCCTCTCCTTTGTACACTTCGAGTTATTGTTGCCATTTTTCCATTGGATCCTTGACTTTGACCTCGAAACTCATCAATAATCTGCATTAAATACATGTTAGACCACATGGCACAATAACTAACTCAACTCACTCTATAAGCATAAATATAATCAAAAAATCATACAGTAAGCTAAGAGAATGGTTGATTTGACTGAGTTAGGAGGTAGAATGAGCCCATATAATTACCCATTTATGAGGCTCATCATCAGCCCCCTAGTGAAAGTGTTTCTCATCCTCTGAGCAACTTAGTCAATATCCTCATCTTTTATGGCCCTAGTGGCCTCCCTAGAATCCCAAGCTTCTAATGTGGTTTGCTCTTCTTTGCCATAGAATCATGCCTTCATGTCTATCTTTTTTTGTCTCTTCCTGCTCTATTTCTTCAGCTCTCTCCTCCTCTATTTCAGTTTCTTCCTCCTTCCTTTCTTATTCTGCTAAGTCACCAGTGGCTTCACCTTCTCCCCCTTGTTTCTTTTCCTCCTCATTTCCAGTAAGATTGACATCATAGGTTAAGTCCTTTATGTCATCGTCAATTTTCATGTTTCGGAAAACTTCCTATGCTATAGGGAGTGTAAATATATGGAGGGCTTCCTCCACTAGGATTTTGATTAACCCATGGTGAGCTAGCTGCTCCGAATTTCCTGCCTGAACCTTAGTGCTAGACTCAATTAGGGATTGCAGGAGGAAGTAGGGGATACTGAGCTTCTGAGGTGCTGGATTGTTCATGCCATACCTTAATTCATGGAGGATTATAAATTGATAACCATAGACAATGTTGTACCTCCCCTCATAGGAAATGTATTTGATTATTTGATAGCTAACCTCATCCCAAAGATATGGTATGTTGGCCCTTCTAGTGCCATTTTTATCCTCTACAAGGTTTTCATTATTTTGGAAAAAAATTTCTTGGCAACCTGGCCAATTGGTTTCTCATCCTTACTCCAAGGCAGCCCAAGAGGAAGGGTAGTGACCCTACTGATAAATTCAGGGGTTATCTCCATGGAAATACCTCTAAAGGTGATAGTGGCATGAGTTCTTGTATGGGGTACTAGAGAGAGACAAACTCTTGGGAAATTCCCTCATCAAACCCTTGGAATTTCTCAAACAAATTCATCCAATTTTCCCTTGTGAAGATGTCCACCACTTGTGGATGTGCATGGATCCTAATGGAGTTAGTGGGCTCCTTTCTCATAAACCCTCCTGTCATTTTATTTATACTCTTTTGGGAAACCAAATGTGGATATGGAGACAACAAATTTTGAGAAAAATAGAGAAACGAAGGAGACTGTTTTTTTTTTTTAATAAGAAGATTTTTTTTTGTATTTTCTCCTCTCCTAAAGACTTTATTTCCTCCTCAAATTCAAACCAATTCTTTCATATATTGATATTCAATAGGGGGCATTCCTGAACCCTACCTCTTTAGACTGAAAATGTGCTAAAACTCATGTTTTCTCCCTTCAAAACAACTCACTGCCCCTCCTGTAGAAGCCTGTTGTCCCTCCTGTAGAATTCCTATAGGTGCTCCTATAGAAAATGTCGAGAGCAAGAATATGGGAGAGATCGATGGAGAACAATGGTTACAAGGTTGTGGGGGCACAAGGAGACTGCTATAGCTGAGTTACGAGGAGAGAATGAAGGAAAAGGTGATGAGAATGCTCAGGGAGGAGTACTTATTACCCTTTATGTATATTTCCAGTGATGAGGGGTGAGCTAGCAAGGTATACGTTGGCCATATTGGGACCATTGTTCCCCACCTGCTTAGTCATCATGGCTTCTCCTCCTAATCATCTGCCATCATTTCATCGGAATTCACACTTCCTCCACTACCTGTCCTTGAAATCTTGTGTTGGAGTTGACTGTGCGCATGTGTTGGTGACATATCGGATGAGTGGAGTCAACTAGATGAAGGTGGCCAAGTTAACTGGCCACCTTTCCTTCATTCCACCTCAACCATCTCATTGCTTTTGCATGACTTCTAATTATACAAATGCAAATAGAGGAGAGATTTATTTACTTACCTGTGATCCAAATGTATTTGTTGTGAGGTGTTGTGTCTCTCTCTCTGCTGCATGCCTTTATTTCTTTTGATAAATATTGTCTACTTGATGATGTGTGGTTGTGTCTTGTGTAGGTTCTTCTCTGGCTGGGTCTGAGCTTCAGGTGCCTTCTCAACCTTCATGTGTCCATTCTCCTGCTGCTGGTGCTAGGTTTTGATGGGATCAACTACTATAGGATTTCCTACAGGAGCTTCTGTAGCTTCTTTTCTCCTTGAAACTTCAGCTTCTTCCTGTGCCTAAAGCTTGAGGATGATGCCATCGGTATAGATAAAGATGGATAGGTAGTAGGTAGGCTTCAGGTGAGGTGGATGGTGCTGCTTCCTCTCTTATTTTTTTGTTTTTTTTTTACTAAAAGACTATTTTTTTGTGTAATTCTTGGTCAGGAAGAAAAATGATGCTTGGGGTGTGATGCAGGCTTGGAAATTATGGCAAGGAGGTTTGAAGACTGTAGGAGGGTTTATAGGTTCTTCATGAAGCTTCCCTATCCCTCAAACTGCCTTTTGTATCCATTTATGGCTCTTTGTAATTCTTATAGGGGCCTCTTGTAGAAAACACAGAGCCTCCTGTAGAAAATACAGTTTTTAAAAAAGAAACACAGTGGGGTGAAAGAAATGCCAAAAATGATGGAGAAAAGTGTGCAGAGATGAGATGGGTGATGGTATGAGTGTCAGGGTCCCCTTGGCACCTTCTTCGGCTCCCTGTAGTCCTCCTGCAAACCTGCAATGCAACAAAAAAGTCATTTTCTTTCTCCTTTTTCTCTTTTTTCTCTTTTTTTTTTGAAAACAACTAGGGCGCCTCAGAGACGTTTTCACCCTAATTTCCTTCCTTGGGCACCTCCAAGGGAGGTTTTCACCCAGGGATCTTATTTTTCTCTCGTTTTTTTTTTTTGTCATCACTGGGCCACCTTAGAAGAGGTTTTCAACCCAATGATAGGATTTAAGCACCTCATGGAGGTTTTCACTTGAGTTGTTATTATTTTTTCATTTCTTTTCTTCAGTGAGTGGATGAAGTGGAAGTTGAGACATGCTCCACTACCATCACTGTTTTATTCAAATCTTCAATAAATTCTCACTTGGAGAGGGGTTTCTTGTAAACTTTCAATCGATGTCAGTTGACAAGCATGGGGATGGCTTCATCATCAAATGTTCTGATCAGAGCTGAACCATTTTCATTGCATTTCTCCACAGTGTAGGGTCCCAACCATCTTGTCCTCAGCTTGCCTTTGAAATCTTTGTATCTTGAATCATAGAGTAGTGCTCAATCTCCCTCTTGGAATTTCTTCTCCTTGATATTTTTGTCATGCCATAACTTTATCTGAAGCTGAAATACCTATGAATGGAGAAGGTCTTACAATCTATATTCATCCAATCCATCGAGCTGAAGTAATCTCTCCTTCTATGCATGGCTGAGTTCTAGGTCCTGCTGAGCTGTCATCCTTAGTGTATTGAACTCAAATTCTACTGACAACAAAGCCTTCTTCCCATAGACTATTTCATAGGGTGTGAACCCTGTGGTGGTCTTCCATGTTGTGTTGTAGGCCCAAGTGGCCTCAACTAATCTGTCTGCCCAGTCTTTTCTGCTGCTACTCACTACCTTGGTCAGGATCCCTTCCAATGCTCTATTAGTGACCTCCACTTTCCCATTGGATTATGGATGGTAAGGGGTGGAAGTCCTATTCTTGATTTTATGATGTGTGAGCAGGTCTTCAATCAAATTGGAAGTGAACTGACTGCCTTGATCTGTGACCAACTCTCTTGGATACCCGAACTTGTAGAATATGTTTTCTCTCAAAAACTCAACTACTTTTTCCTTTGTCGCTGCTTTTATTGCTTTTGTCTCTGCCCACTTTGTCAGGTAATCGGTGCACACAATGATGTATTGTTTTTGCTTTGAAGGAGGGTTGATAGGACCCAAAAATTCCATGCCCAACTTCTCAAATGGCTCAACGGCCACTTGAGGTTGCATGGGCATCTCATCTTTTGGAGTAGGTTCCCCCATCTTCTGACATTGGTGACACTGGCTAGTATATCTCCTCACATCCTGATGAAGAGTGGGCCTGTAGTAGCCTACTTGCAATATCTTGAAGGCAGTTCTTTTTGCTACAAAATAACCTCCACAAGGCTTGTCATGACAGGTCAGGAGGATGTCAAAGACTCCCTCCTCCCTGACACATCTTTTCAAGATCTGATTTGGGCCAAGTTTGAAGAGATTGCCTCTAATTCAGGTGAAAGGGGTGATTTTCCTTACTAACTTTCTCTTCTCTTTTAAGGATAGGTGTGTTGGGAACTGTGCTCAAACCAAGTAGTTTTCTATATCAACAAACCATGGAGAGAGTACTGAGATAGAAAATAGATGTTCATCTGGAATTTGGTCATCCACCATTCCTTCTTCACCTGCAAGAAAATTTACTTTAGACAAAAAGTCAGCAACAACATTTTCTTTACTAGGCTTATCAATAATGGTTAAATCAAACTGTTATAGTGAAAGCAACCATCTAATAAAGCAAGCATTTACATCTAGTTTGTTCATTAAATATCTAATTGTAGCATGATCAGTGTGCACAAAGGTTTGATAGCCTGTGATATAATGTGTGAATTTGTTTAAGGAATGTATGACAGCCAGGAGTTCCTTCTCGGTTACTGTATATTTTAACTCTGCCTTTGACAAATTTTTGCTTATAAAGTACATGGCATAAGGTAACTTTTCATGAATTTGTGCTAAGGCTACTCCTATTGCTTTGTTCGAGGCATCTGTGTCAATGTGGAAAGGTAGGGCCCAGTTTGGGCCTCTGAAAATTTGGGCAGTCACTAACTTGCTCTTCAAGGTATTTAGGGCTTCTTGACAATTTTCTGACCATATGAACGCGACATCTTTGCCTAAAAGGCCAAACAAAGGATAGGCTAGTTTGCTAAAATCTTTAATGAATCTCCTGTAATACCTAGCTAAGCCTAGGAAACTTTTGACATCTCTCATGTTTTGAGGAGGTGGGACACTTTGGATGATGGCAATTTTGTTGGGGTCCACCTGCAGTCCTTGCTGAGATATTGCATGACCTAACACTGTCCTTTTAGTCATAAAAAATTCACATTTTTCCAGATTTATGGATAGGTTCATCTCAATACAATTGTCTAGAAGTTTTCCTAGGTTAGATAAAGCTTCCTAAAAGTTAGAACCATAAGGAGTAAAGTCATCCATGTATATCTCTACTTCATCATGAACTAATTCAGAAATATACTCAATATCGCTCTTTGGAAAGTGGTTGGAGCATTGCACAAACCAAAGGAACAACCTAGTATGAAAAAGTACCCTAAGGACAAGTCAAAGTGGTCTTATCTTGGTCTTCCGAGCTGATTTGAATCTGATTGTACCTGCTAAACCGATCTAGGAAGGAGAAAAACTTTTCCCCTGCCAGACCGTCTAACACTTAATCTATGAAAGGTAAAGGAAAATGGTCATTTTTAGTGGCTTCATTCAATTCTCGATAGTGACACAGATTCTCCACTTACCATTTTTCTTTGGCACTAGCACCAAAGGAGAGACCCATTCACTATCAGAGATGGGATAGATGAATCGTGCATCAAGCAATTTCTGCAGTTCTTCCTTAACACTATTTTTAAGTGTTGGATTCATCCTCCTTTGAGGCTGCCTAACAGGTTTGCAATCTTCCTTGATGTATATATCATGAGTACATACTGAAGGGTGCACTCCCTTCATCTCCTTATAACTCCAGGCGAAGGCATCTAGAGGTTTTCTCAGTAGGTTGCACAGTTCCTTCTCCTGGGAAGTGGATATGGATGGATTGATTTTTAAGTTTATTTCTGGGCCGAACTCTATATTCTTAACATGGAGAGAAGTGGAGTCGGCCGCATAGAAATCAGTTAAGGGGTTGTTTTGGGTTTCTCTTACTATGTCCTCTAATGGTGATACATTGGGAGGTGGGTTCTAAATCAAATTTTCAATCATATCATCCTCATCTTATTACTTTTTCCCATGGCGAATTCTAATGCACAAAGTGGTGCAGAATAAACTTCATCCTAATCTTCCTCCTCCATCCATAGAGGTAGATCATGTTCTAGCAAGGGTTGGGCAAGAGGATATAGGATTAACTGCTTGGACATGTTCCCGTTCTTTATGGTCATGTTCCCAACTTGACAGCTGACGTAGGCATTGGTTATAGCCAACCAAGGTCTTCCCAGAATGAGAGGATACCCAATGAGCTTTTCCTTTGGCTGGAGAACTAAGAAATCAACAGCGTACTCCCAAGAATGAATGAAGACCATCACATCTTCCACAATCCCCTCAGGGTCACGGTGGAGTAGTCTGCTAGCTGTAGCACAGTCATGGTCTTCCTCAAGGAGCCCTAGAAGTTAAGTTTGAGCATTGTGTCTTTTTTCATCACATTAATGGAAGCTCCTAGATCAATCAAGGTATGTGGGATAATGGTGTCATTGATGTGTACATCAACTACTAGGCTTCTAGGGTCCAGAAATTTTGGACAGATTACCTGCCATAACATCAGGTCGGACAGTTGTCCTATTACATTAATAGTTGGGGCATCTCTCTTGTGCCTTCCTGGATGCCTAAATCACTTCTATTTGATCAACCTATTGTAGATAGGCACATATTTTATGGCTTGGAGAAGTTGTATCTTCACACATAAATGTTTAAATTCTCCTAGGAGTTCAGTTTCTTCTGGGGTAGGCTGGACTGTCATTAATAGTTTCTTAGGAAAGGGTGGAATTGCTTTAGGTTCACTTTCCTCTTTATCTTCCTCAACCTCCCTAGGTGGAGGTTGGCTATCTGGGAGAACTTTCCCAGATCACAAGTTAATTTCCTAAATCTCCACAACATAGGTTGGGCATGATGGTTCCCCATTATACACTTGCTGAGCCTGTCTGTTGTTCGGGTTTGGATTTGGATGGGTAGGCATTTGGGGTTGATTTGGTGGAGTAGGAGGTAATGGTTGTGGTTGGGAAGGTGGTGGAGGCAAAAGAGTGGGAAGATAGTTGTATTGGGGCCTCCACCCCTGATGAGATGCATTCCACTAAGGTTATGGTTGAGCATAGGTTGAAATGAATGGGTGGCTAATTGGGCATGATATTGAGATGTGAAGGACCAAGCAGGAGGTGTGGATTGGGAAGGATGCGTAGGAGAGCCCCAAGAAGGTATGGAAGTGACTTGGTTGGGGTTGTAGTATGCCTGAGATGTCCCTTGCATCCCCTGCTGGTATGGTCGAGGTTCATGCGGCCTTCTTTGGTTTATGTAATAGAATTGTTCAGTTACTCCCTCATCCCCTTAATATAGAGCTTTAAGTCCAAGCAAGGAAGGGAACTTATCTGTAGAATGACTTTCTTCACAGAATGAACAAAGCTCTATAGAGTTCAATGGGCATTCATTCCTAGGATGCCTACTGGTGCATCTAGGTCAAAAAATGGCCAAGGCCCTCTCTACTTCCTCGTGTTTCATTTTGATAAGTAAGGTATCCATTTGCATGGAAAGTGTCTGCAGCATCTCACTCTTGATGTCTTCCAGCATGTTTCCAATTTCTCCTTTAATGGCTTAGTTAGAGGAAGAGGTACTGGCTATGGGTTGACTCCCCCTACCTTTCTTTCTAGCTGCTCTAGAGTGGTTTCTAAAAATAGTCTTTATGTCCTCATAGGATAGTTGGTAGATGTCTCCCCCGGCCAGTAGATGGAGGGTGTTTAAAAGATCTTCCTGAATTCCCTTGAACAGGACCAGCTTCAGAGACTCAAGGTCAAATGTACACCCGACCCTTTTGTAACTAAGCTGGAACCTCTCTTCATAGTCTTCCAGGGAGTCATCACTTCCTAAGTTCATTCGGAAAATTCCTTCTTTAGTATCTTTTGACCTACAATAGTCTTGATACTTGTTGTTAAAGGCTTGTTGCATCTGAGCGCAAGTTGTGATGTTATTTCCAGGTAATCCCATGAACCAGCGTAGTGTTGCATGATTAAGAGTAGAAGGAAACAATTTCAACTTTTTCTCATCTTCTGCATAGTCATAGGTTCGACAGATGACAACAAGCTCGAACAAAAAGGTGTCAGGATCTTTTGTAGTCAGACCATGGAAATGAGGAAGGGAAGAAGGGCTTATATTCTTCATTTTGGTGTCCCCATTGGTCTCCTTAAAGGGAAATATACCCTCTATTCTTTCTCCAATCCCCCTAGAATTTCTGTTTTTAGCCATTGGCTCCAAAGGAATGGTTTCTTCTTCTTCTTCCCCTATAGGCTCTTCAAATATGCGTTGTTGTTCACCTAAGGGTTTTTCTTGACTGCATCCGCTGAAGAAGAGAGAAGGCTGGCTGTGTGAAGCAGTGGGGGTGTTGGGAAAAAAAATTCCTGAGTTATCTCTATTCCTACAAGGCATGAAAGGAAATATTTTTTGGTTGGTTTTTGTTTCTTTTTCCCCACACTGACAATACCTGCAGAAACTGAAATTGTGATTGAACAAAACATATTGCAACTAACTGAAATGAACTTGCTGAAATGAAATTTGCAGAATTGAAGAGGAAAGCAAGGAATTGCAGAACTGAAGGAAAAGGAATGACTAGTATACTCTTGCTAAAATGAAATTTGCAGAATTGAAACAGAAAGAAAGAAAATGCAGAACTGAAGGAAAAGAAAGGACTAGTCTACTTTTGTTGAAATAAACTATTAGCAGAATGTTGCAATAGAAAATAGAAGAAAGTAGTAATCACAGAATACTCTAACACTTCTCCAGAAATGACGCCAAAAAGTGGTGAGCACCAGTATTGCAGCAATAATGTTGCAACTCCTGGGCTGCCTACTTTACTCTTATCAACCCGGTAGTTCGTAACAAACTTGGAAGCTTCGGTGTTGTATGCACAAGTACTAGTTCTCACTGCAGGTTATCACTTGGTCAACCGGCTCAAGATTACTAGGAGCTCAAGCCAAATTCTATGGATTCCAGAAGAAACTCTACATGTGATGAAAATAAAGAAAGATTACTCTATAGATTCTATTCTAATTGCAGAAAGGCGGAACACTGAAATGTAAAGAAAACCTAGTAAACCCTAATTAACCAGCTAATTCTACTTTTGCAGCAAGCACTATGAAAACAATGAAAGGAATGCCATTACCTACTCAAGGAAGTAAAAAAAATCTAACCAAGCTATTTCTTTAAGTAAATAAGTAAAAAAACATATTTTTGGATTCTTATGTACTTTTATGTGATTCTGACATGCATGTGATTTATTGTGTGTGAATGTGGCTTCGAATAGGTGGTGTTGAAGGGTGGTCTTGGGACTTCAGAAGATGTAGGATGGTGTGGATGGGTCCTAGGAGGTCTCAGGTGGCCTTCTGAAGGCTTTTCACACACTCGTCTTTCAAAAGAAAGCCTACAGGAAAATCTACAGGAGGACACAAGAAATCTACAGGACGAAAACAAGGCAACTACAAGAGGCCTACAGGAGGAGGCTGAGAGTAGTTTTCACTGTTTTGGGGGTGTGAGAGTTGGTGGAAAAGGTGGATGAACATTGGAATAAGGTTTTAGGGTGCCTAGTGTCTACCATGAGTCACCAAGAGAGAGAAAGATGATTGGGTTTACTTAAGGAGAGAGGAAGAAGTTCTATGGAAAAGTGCAAGAAACTAGGGTAGAATTGAGGTGAGGTTTCGGCGACCTGTAGGGAATGGATCAGGTGGAGGATGTGATTACTTATAAGCTATCCTACTAATAGAAGGGATATGTTGCAAGGAATTGATAGTCAACCAACAAGATCAAGCAACAAGTGAAATGAATGCATCTAGGAAAAACAACGTTTTGCATAAAAATGGTCTAAACTATGATCTATGAAAGGAAATGTTGTGAAACGTTGTAGGAAAGGAAAGCATGAAAGAACACTATTGCAAATCAAGAAGTGAGCATGATGGAGAAGATCTAAAGCAAAGCAAATCTAGACTGTTAACCCACTAAAACACTGCAAACACTAGAAGTCTTCTGAAGGAGGAAAATTTATGTTTTTGGGGCAGCAAGAGGGTCTTTGCCTCAAATCATGGTACCAAAGGGAGAAAGAGAGACCAAGGCACTGTTTTAAGCCTTTTGAGTCTTTGTTGATCACTGCTTAACCTGCTATAGAAAGCACAAATGGAAGAAAACTACTGAATGATAAAAATTAACCTATTCTTAACCATAAAAGAAATACATGTAACAAAAACCTAATCTACAAAATGAAATAAAACATACAAATACGAATAAAGAGGAGTTTGGCTACTTGGATTAGGCCCTAACACAAGAGCTTCAACCCTGTGAGGTAACTCAGTGCTAGCTCAAAAAGGATTCCATCTTTATTTTCAAAACAATAGCAAGATTACATGAAACTATCACAAAAATAAGCTCGAAGTTTGAGCAGAGTTTACATAAGCAAAAATCCAACAAAAATCTAACCCTAGTGAGACCCTAGGACCCCCTACTTATACAAATGAAGCTACCAACAACTTCCTTAAAATCAGGGAGGCTTGGCTCCCAAAACTCAAGATAATCATCGGTCATCCTCCACTTGCTCGGCTACCTTCTAGTGCATGATTCGGTTGCTTGTACTCCGAGCTGAACGAATGGGAATTCGAAGTGAGGAGTAATAAATGAGGGTGATTCCCTCCTATAAGTCCTCTCCTTTGTCCACTTCAACTTATTGCTGCCATTTGTCCGTTGGATCCTTGACTTTGACCTCGAGACTGATCAATAATCTGCATTAAATACATGTTAGACCACATGGCACAAAAACTAACTCAACTTACTCTATAAGCATAAATATAATTAGAAAATCATACAATAAGCTAAGAGAATGGTTGATTTGACTAGGTGTTGAAGGCCCCGAAAATCGGGTCGACAACAAGGGGGATACCCGCTCGGTTCGGACCTTGGTTGGTAGCTCCTTATCCGTTTGGTATAGTGGGTCTGACTGGGGATATGGGACCAGTTTCCCAATTCAGTGTGTGTGTGTGAGAAAGAGGGATGTTTCTGTTCTAAATGGAATACTTCTATCTAATCTAATGCTATGCTATTGTATTCTAATAAATAGAAAAACATCGAAATTTATGCTAACCCGGGGTGTGATATTTCTTCTATGCGATCTAAAAAGATTTCAAACAAGAACTGGTAATAAAGATCATTCAGCTATCATAAGAAAGGAATTCGATAAAGATGAACTACTTCATATAAGAAGTTAGATGAAACAGTTGTTAAAACTTATTGCATAAATGAGCTATTCATACACTAAACATAAACAAATAGT